>CAUYRT010041311.1:0-86905 GCA_963574885.1 Lepilemur ruficaudatus
AAAATATACAGAAAAAATTAGCCGGGCATGGTGGTGCATGCCTGTAGTCCCAGCTACTTGGGAGGCTGAGGCAGGAGGATCCCTTGAGCCCAGGAGTTTGAGGTTGCTGTGAGCTAGGCTGACGCCACGGCACTCTAGCCCGGGCAACAGAGTGAGACTCTGTCTCAAAAAAAAAAAAAAAAAAAAGTACAAGAAAGGTGACATTGTTTCTTCAATTTTTTTCTTGAAATTTCCAGGCAGATCTTTTTTTAAAGACCATGGCAGTGGTAAACTGCAAACATTTTTAAAAAGTTACTGGCTATAAAATGAGAAATTGAACTGTTTTTTCACCTGTGCTGATTTGTAACATTGAGGGGGAAGGTGGGGGTGAAACAAGCAAAACTCAGGTTTGTAGAAAGCTGTTAACTCTCTCCGTGCCAGTGTGTGTCCTGCACAAGAGAGTGATTTCATAAACTGTTGTATCAGTGCATTTTACGTACGTTTAAATTTACGTAAATGAAAAAGTCAACTAGAAGAATCCACCCAGGTCCGCATCTCCGAGAGTCACCTGCCACCTAAGCCCTCCTGTGAGCTGAGAGCAGCCCCGGGTAAGAGCCCGGACGAGGAGAAGGTTCGGGTGGGGTGCGTGGCTAAGGCAGGCAACTGCGTGGGGCCTTCCGTGAAGCCAGCTCTGACCCTGAGAACATCTAGGTTTGGGTTCCTAATGCCACGCCGCAGCCCCACCCGCCCAGGCCAGGAGATGCGAGATGGGGCCAGGTTCTAGCTGGATGTGGAGCAGGTTACCCACCATGAGCCCGGCTTCCTCCTATAATTCTCCCAGCCCAGCGAGGGCTGCTGTCACCCCCATTTGTCATATGAGGAAACCAAGGCTGGGGCAGACATCGCCCACCTGGGTCATGCAGGGGTGAGCCCAGGCTGCCTGGCCCCCCCACAGCTCCCCTCCCAGCTGTCACGCCATCAGCAAAGCAGGGCCGCCGCCCTTGAGGGGTGGCCATACCTTCAGCCGGTCCCGGAAGCTGAGCACCTGGTACTCCAGCTCCCGGAGCTGGGGCTGGGCAGTGTCCGCGGCCCTCAGCGACTCCAGGACCTCCTGCAGAGGCCGCTCCAGGGCCACGCCAGGCCCATCCACTCTGTCCCTGGGTTCTTCTTCATCTTGGCCTTTCTGGCTACTCAAGATCGTGCAGGTGTGGAACAGGGGTCCCCGTGGCAGTTCGGGGCTCTCCACCCCCAAGTTCCTCCAGCCAGGCCGCTCCACGAATGCACCTCCTGCCAGGTGGGCCATGTCTGGCAGGAAGCCCAGGGACGGGGGTTCCTCCTGGGCCTCCTCTTCAATGGAGGCATTGGGGCCGATGGCCAAGGGCAGGAACCCCACGTCCGAGGTGGATGCCAACGTGCTGGTCTCCGCGTCTCGGGGGTCCTCGGAGCTGAAGGAGTCCATCTCAGGCAGCTCCCGACTCTGGCTCCTCAGGTCGGGACCCCGAAGGTCGCCGTCAGACAGGTAGCTGAGGATGGAGGTGGCCCTCGGCCCACCTAGCAGCAAGGTCTGCTGTGCTGGCTGCCGCAGGACAGACTGGAGAGGGGACACAGAAGCAGACTTACCAGCCACCCAGGGACTGCGTGAGGCCCCCAGAGGGGCTTCCCCCCGAGACTCGCGCTGGGACACCCACGCTCTCGGGGTGACAGAGCTCTGCCAAGGCAGCCAGTATCTCAGAAGCGGGGTAGGACCCTGCGCCCCTCTCCATGCTTGTCCCTTGTCACCCCCTAAACTCCTTTCCACCCTCAGCAGTCTCCTTCGTGTTTCCCACACATTTCTTCCTCGGGACCTTTGCACTGGCTGGGCTCTCTGCCTAGAACATTCTTCCCCATATGGCTTCACGGCTTGTGCCCTCACCTCCTCAGGTCCTTACTCAGGTGTCACTCACCTTTCCTGGGAACCCTTCCCTGGACACACTCTTTCCGGCAGGATCTCCCACCTGGCCCTAGAAGCCCCCTGCCCCGTTCCTGCTGTTTCCCATGGTCCTCACACCCTGTGGGCTGGCTGTGCGGTTCTCCGACTTTGATGTCTGTTTCCCCCCATAGAATTTAGCTCCCTGAGGGCACGGTCCTCTCCTGGCACGCGGTTTTGAATGCAGCGAGCCACCGAAGGGCCTGATGCACGCGGTGTGCTTGTCACCACAGAGACGGTAGCAGCTGTTGTCACGCACCCTGGCCTCACCTCCCTGCTTCAGGGCCTCCACGTCAGGCCTCACTGACCCACCCCACAGCCCACAAGGTCGGCACTGTGCTAACCTCGGAGGGTTGGGCCTCAGGCCACACCAGCGGGGAGTCCCGTGCCAGCATCCGAATCCCTCGCCACGCCCTTCCCAGCCCCTGGTCTCTGGACCAGTCCTGATGGATCGTGTTTACACTGTCTGTTGCTGTCAGGCATTCTTTTAAGTACTTCCCGTTTATTAACTCACTCGACACTCACAGTATCCCCATAAGGGCCGTACTGTTATCCTCACTTCTCTGATACAGAAATTGAAGTCCAGAGAGGCTGAGTGACTTGCCCAAGGTCACACAGCAGGCGAGAGGCAAAGGCAGAACTTGAACCCAGGCTGTCTGGCTGCAGAGCCCATGCTCTTGGCCGTAGATGATTTTTAACCAAAGTATGGGGGTCCCCACCATGCCAGACAAGAAAGCGCTCTCTGCCTCCACAAGCCGGGGGGCTCATGTGAAGCCACCCTTCCCACCAAGGCCTAGAGGGTGATAGGAGGTCCATCCAGCTCAGCATCACCCTCCCCTGGGCTGGACAGGATATGCCTGGATTTTGTCCCTACTCTGGGGCTCCTTATTGCGAATGAGTCTGGCCCCCCACCCACACAGTAGCCTCCACATGCCAATGCCCAGCCACACCCGAGGGGCGCCAGCTCCCAAGACCCTCAGTGGGCACCTGCTCTCGGGAGACGCTCGCACTCAGTAGGACGATTTGCGGACAAGGCCCTGTCATTGGTGATAGCAGACAAAACAGAAACCACCTCTGTGTCTCGTTCAAGTGCAGCCAAGCGTGGACTGCGACCCAGTGTCAGCAAGGCATGAAGCAGCCTTCTGGAGTGAGGGGGCAATCTCCAATATGTCGTTAGGTGTCAAAGGCAATGCAAGATGGAGGGGAATGCGCATTTGCTTGTGGCTGGCACAGAGTGTCTCTGGGAGGCTGTGGGAGAAACTGACAACAGGAGTTGGCTCTAAGGAAGGGACCCTGATCCCTGGAAATCACGGGAAAAAGAGATGTCCTACTGCGCACCATACCAAGTAATACCACCGGAAACACACATAAAGCTCAACACAGGTAAAATGAGGCCAAGGCCGTGGCTGCGGTGGAGAGAGCCTGTTCTTGGTGTCCAAAAGCAACAGCCGAGCCCAGGACCCAGTCTAGGATGGAGGGGCTGGCAGCAAAGTACAGAAAACCACCCAGGACAACCCAACGGGAGGCTGAGCCGGAGGCTGGCTACACCGGGGGGTGCCAGACTGCGTGGCCCAGCCCCCGCCCAGCATGGCCACGGTGTCCCTGCCCCTGGGAGAAGCCTTACTCACCAGGTAGTATCTCTCACGGAAGCTGGGCGTGCTCGGGGGCGTCCAGCTGTACAAGGAGCCCTTCCTGCTGCCCACAGAAAACTTGCCCGTGGGGCTGGGCGACACCAGGAGGCTCTCGCTATCAAACGGGCTGGAGGAAAGAACAGACGGCCGGGATGTCACCAATGCCCGGAGGCCGTCTCAGGCTCAGACGGGCCCCATCGGTGTCTGTGGTTTGGGGCAGTTGTCCTTATCTTAGAAAACAGTAACAGGTTTTCCTGAGCATGTATGGTGCGCAAAGAGCTCTAGTAAATTCTTTATAATAATCCTTCTTTTTATCCTCATGACAACACTCTATGGCTGAGAAATTATTAATATTCACAGGGGAGGAAGCAAAGGCTCTGGAAGATAAGTAACTCTGTTAGGCCAGTGTCAACCAATCACAGGACAGAGCTGAACTTGCACCCAGATTCTCTCACCCCACAGCCTTGAAGGTCACCTAAAAGTGACACTTACGCTCTGGACATCACTGCGCCCGACGGGCTTCAGTGGGAACGGAGGCTTGGGGAGCACCAGCGCCTTGCCCGAGGTCACCAGTGCAGCCTAGAGACTCTCGGTCCCATGGTCCCAACTCCCCTGGACACATTCTTGGGCTCCCCCTACCCCAAGGGCCCTCAGCCGGATAGTGATCGGCCATCACTCTTGAGCGATACCCTCCCCCAGCCTTTAAGGCCCCTTTGAGAAGCTCAGCAGGCCAGCAGGCGACACGTAGTCCTGCCATTTCTGGATGAACCATGCCAAACCCTCATGTGTAACGGGGGCACGGTGCAGAGGAACACACGTGACGAGCACACGCAGGTTGGATGGGAATCCAAGGTGAGCGTGTGGAGGCAAGTGACGCTCCCCTGGCCCCCACCCAGCCCTGGCCTTGGAGCAGGTGGGGCCTGGTAGCCCCTCCCTAGTCTGCCCTTCCTGAAAAAAAACCTGCTCACTGCGTTTGCACAAGGGCCTAGCTCTCAGGCCACAGGGCTGAAGCTCGGAGGCACTGCGGGCACCTTGTCGGAGCCCTCTTCTCTTCCCCGGCACCTGCAGACCAGCGGGACCCCAGGTGCCTTGGAATTGCCCGGCCTTGCCCACGGCCCCATACACTTGAGGGTCTCCCGGGCAAGCTGTGCCCGCAGCCCCACCAGACGGGCAGCACCCCGAGCTGCAGGTGGGTACACGCCCAAACTCACCTAGCTCACGGGACAGAGCAGCAGCTCTGGTGACCTCCGGGCTCTGACACCCACCCCAGGGAGAAAGGAGAGAGACCAGCCAGCCTCAACGGGCCAGAGCAAGCCCAGGAGGGAGAAGTGCCTGCGATGCCTTCCCGGGATTGAGGAGAAAGCTCCCCGGAAAGGTGGGCTGGTCTGGAAGCACGGACTTCAGACAGGGCTGGCCGAAGCCTGGCCCAGCGCGGGGCGTTCCCAGGACATTGAACATCAGCCTCTGGGGCTGCGGCCCAGAGAGGGATTTAAGGAATCAAACTCCCAGGGGCGGGCAGGGCTGCCGAGAAGGCCTGGGTCTCCCTGGGGCAGGAGCAAGGGGGGCAAAACCCAGTGGGGTTTTCAGGCTGGCCGGCCGGGGAGGGCCGCAGGGCGGACCGACTCACCTCCACAGCACCTCAAGCTGCAGCTTGATGGTGCCCAGCTCCGTGATGTCCACCACGATGACCTGTGGCCGCGTGGTGAAGAAGTCGGCGATGTCGCAGGTGACCGCACCCACGGCCAGTGAGCTCAGGCCCCGCAGCTCGGTCACCTGGAGGTGGGGGCTAGAGGGTGGTGTCTGAGCCAAGCACCCGGGTGCCCCAGCTCCGCCCCAGGCCCTGCCCCACCTTGATGTCGAAGTTCTCGTGCAGGGTGGGGATGAAGGCCCTCTCCTCCTCGTCCCAGGTCTGGCTGTCGTCCGACTCGATCCTGCCCTTGAGCTTCCAGCGCTGGCGGCCCAGGCGCATGAGCACCTGCAGGTGAGCGGAAGAGAGGGGCGGTCAGCGCCCCAGGTGGACACCCCCCCTTGCCACCTGCCCAGAGCCCTCCCTGCCAGGCGGAACCCCAGCTATGACCCGGGTTCCCAGCAGCTCCACAGAGTAGCTATACCTCATACTGGTCTCCGGGACACAGGCGTGCATAGCCCACCAAGCCTGGAACACAGAGACGAGCTGGTTTCCCCTCTGCCCTCCTCTGCCCCTGCCAGATCTCACTCTGTCACTCAGGCTGGAGTGCAGTGGCCTCATCATAGCTCACAGCAACCTCAAACTCCTGGGCTCAAGCGATCCTCCTGCCTCAGCCTCCTGAGTAGCTGGGACTACAGGCATGCGCCACCACACCTGGATAATTTTTAATGTATATTTTATAGAGATGGGGTCTCACAATGTCAAGACCCACACTGGTCTTGAACTCCTGGGCTCAAGCGATCCTCCTGCCTCAGCCTCCCAAAGTGCTGGGATTGCAGGTGTGAGCCACTGCACCCAGCCCTGAGTGTAGGTTTTCAGGTTGGGGGGAGGGGATGGCAGGGATAAGCCATCACCATGGAAATGGACAGAAGGGTGCCTGGGCCTCATAGCTGAGGCTCAGAGAGGAATGGGACTTGCCTGAAGTCACACGTCACATGAGTGCAAAAGCTCGGGCTGGGATTCTGGCCAACACCCCGTACCCCCAGCACAGGGCCCAAAAGAAGGCCTGATGCCCCCTCCAAATTGGCCTCTGCCACCCCCTTCCCCCTGCCCCCCAGCCCAGTTACCTTTCATCCTGATGTGGAACTCACCCAGGTGAACCTCCAGGGCGCCCTCGATCAGCCACATGTCCTGCAAAGCACCCGCAGGTGGCTCAGCTGGCTGCTGGGGGCTAGGCCACAGGGCCGTCAACCGTCCTGCAGCCAGAGGCCACGGGCAGAGACACACGTCCTCCCGGCCCCGTAGCCTCCCGCACCGTGCCCACCCACCTCGGTGCACTCGTGCAGGCTGCGGCCCAGCTCCTGCAGGCTCTCGCGGGAGGCGCGGCTGGGCGGACACCTGGAGAAGGCCTGCTGCATGTTGGCGGCGCCGTCGCGCAGGCGGCACTGGATGCAGTAGCCTTCGTAGAGCTCGTCCACCTGCGGCGGGCGCACGGGCTGGTGGCGCTGCCTGTGCTGAGAGGCGGGTGCCACGCCTGCCTGCCAACCTCTGCCCCTCTGGGACAGGCCATGCCTGAGCTATGTCAGCCCAGCATCTGGTGGCGGTCACCACCCCGCGCTGTCCCACGAGCAGCACTCTTTCCCCAACCGTGAACGTGAGCCCACAGGGCAGGGACACGGCTGCCTCCTCTGCTGGCACCCAGCACCTGGCAGTGACCGGCACACAGTCGGTGCACAATAAAAATGAGTGGAACGCACCAGTGTGTCACCTCCCCTCTCTCCGCCTGATTTGTCAACTGAACAACAGGAGATGGGTTTGTGATACCCGGCCACCACTGGGGGACTAAAGCAGGACCGGGAGTGGGTTCTCAGACGCAGAGCTCAAGGGCCCTGCTGCGTGTCCTTGGGCAGATCCTTGCTCCTTTCTGGGCCTCTACTTTCCCATCTGTACAAGGGGGTGGGGGGCTCACCCTTCCCAGCCCTCTAAGGTTGAGCATGAGGTCTTTCTGCATAAACCAAGGAAACAGCCCTCACAGTCCTGGGGGAGCCCCAGACACCCCCAGCTCCCACCTCAGGGCTGAGCCCTGCAGTCCTTCGACCATCCCCAGGCTCAGCTCGACTCCCTCCAGCTGCCCCCGCACCCCAAGGCCCTTCCCCCTGCTCAGAGGGAGCTTCCCCAGGACTGCCAACCGAGCTGAGGCCCTGCAAGCTGAGACCACCCCGCCCCACCCGACCCTGCGACGCCCCAGGAGCCAGCTGACCTTGCTGATGTGAAACTCCATCTTCCGGACGTGCCTTTCCACAGAGCGCGTTTGCTTCTCCCGGAAAAAAGGAAGATGCTTTAAAAGCAGCCTGGCCCACCGGCCAGCCCCGCCAGGCCCCGCCACCCTCCCGCAGGTCCTAACGCAGAGAACTGGGCTTCATGCCAGGCCAGCCCCTCACCATCCGTGAGAGAGGCTCATCACTAAGCCTCAGTTTTCCCACTTGTAAAATGGGGAGGAAACCAGGTATTTCCTCCACAGGGCAGCCAGGTACCCCATGCAGTACAGTCGTTGTGCTTGCCCCCCGCCCACCCCGCTCCCCACATGCACTCACCTTGTCCAGGTCGTAATAGAAAGCCTGTGGGGGAGAAGAGGGAGGGGGTGTCAGAGCCCCAGTGCTCCTCCAAGGCCACATCCCCGGGCACCTGAGCTCAGAGTCGGAGGATGACGAGCCAGAGGCTGCAGCCAGCCCACCCCTTCTCCGAGGTCTGCAGGCGTGGGCCGTGTCCAGGCCAAGGAGGCAGGCGGAGTCAACACGTGCACCTGGCATGGGGCGCTTCTAGGTCTGACTGCCATTTCCCAGCTGTGTGTCTTGGGCAGGTCACTCAGCCTCTCTGAGCCTCCATTTCTTCACGCAGAGGGGGTGAGTGATCGCACCTACCCCATAGGGCCGCAGCGAGAAAAGGGCGCAGCAGGCGCTCTACAAAACGAACCCTTGTGACCTGATCATCGTTCAAGCGCTGGCTTCCCGCGACCAGAACTCCAGAGTGGGGGTGGGGCAGTCGGCACCGCCCCAGCGCAGGCTTAGGGACAGTGAGCTGGGTCTGTCCAGCGGGGCAGGGTGTGACTCACAGAAAAAGAAGGTACGGCTGCGGCAGGTGGACCTTTCTAGAAAGCGCCAGAAAGTCAAGACTTTAGGCTTAGGTGGGCCACGCAGCCTCTTGTGACAGCTGTGCCACCATCGCGTGACAGCAGCCGCAGACAATACGTAAACGAGCAGGTGTGACCAATAAACACTTTTTAAAAAAAAGCAAACAAAAGCAGGCTGATTGCCAACGTCGATCAGAGTCGCTACTCGTGAGGCGGGAGGTGCGCTGGGGTGAGATGTGGGGAGCCCTGAACTGCGAGCTCATGTTATGGGACAACTACTGGCCCCAAAGTTCCACATGCACCTTATGGAATAGAGGACCAGCGAGAAAACACGCAAAGATAAGCACAAAGTTATCCTCAGGGTTAAACGGGTGGGACAGAGAAGACTGGGAGGAGGAGTCAGTTGAGAGGGAGAGAAGGATTAACCCCCCAAAAAGCCTGTTTTCCCACGTGTGTATTTATGTGAAATTCTGCATGTGAAATCTTGAAATTAAAGCTCCAATTAAGAAGAAACAGGAAAGATCCCAAGCCTTCGAAAGGAAGGGCGAGTGCCCGGCAGCTCCTTGGAAACAGATGTCTGGTTAAATGAGAACCAGCAGCGTCCGGGGAGGCAGGACCGCACGTGAGCATCTCGTGGGGCTCCAGTGCAGTCACCGTCCCTGGTCTCAGTGTGCCCGTGTACGAAATGGGAGCAGCTAAAACACACACGGATTCACACGCTCGCCTATCTTAGAGTTACTTCTAGAACCAGCAGAAAAGGGAGAGGGACGCTGTGAGCTGAGGATCTGTACCCGCGTGAGGGGCGGGTGCCGGGAACTGGGGTGGGGTCTTGGCAGCACTTCCTCCCCCAGCTGCTGCCGCCCGACCGCCAGGCTCTCCCTGCCCTGTCGGCTGGCACACGTGGGGCTGGGGCCCTCCCTCTCCCACGGGGCCGATCCCAGGCCTCCTCTGCGGGAGCCAGGACACAGAGGCGGCCGACTGCTGCTCTGACGAAACTCATCTCCCCTCCCCGTTCTCCAGCCCCTCAGTGACAATCGGGAATCGTGCTGCAGCTGGGTGCCTGGGAGGAGGGACGCTGGGCGCACTGGCTGGGAGGAGAATCTCGCAGCACCAGAGGCTCTTGCTTTTGTCTCCAGAGTCTCCTCCATGGAGGGTAGGTGGGGTTTTCACAGGGTGGCAGTGGGCACAGAAGAGGGGGCACTTCCCAGACTGGAAAGAGAGACCCTCCCGGCCCAGGGGGCAGAGGCCCCGGAGCAGCGGCACTCCGGCAGCGTGACCAGGTGAAGTACAGGCTACCCTGTTAAAATGTAAATTTCCGATAAACAACAAATAACTATTTTAGGATGAGTATGTCCCAAAGGTCACATGGGATATACTTATACTAAACAATTATTTGATATTTATCTAAAAGTCAATTTAACCAGATATGCCTTTTTTTGTTTGTTTTACTTTTGGTTTTGGTTTTATTGCTAACTATGGCTCTGCTAAGGGGGTGGCCAAAGCCCAGAGCAGGTGAGCCTTAGGCTAGACAGGGCCAAGGTCAGCCTCAAAGGCGCTGCCGTGGTGACCGCAGGAAAACCGCCAAGCAGCTGGACATGGGGAAGCACGCAGGCTGGATCAAGGACAGCGTCAGGGGCCTGTGACACACCTGAGAGTTGGCGCCTTGCCTGGCATCACATAGTGCCCTGATTCCAGGGCACCCCGGTAGCCAAGGTCTAGGAAACAGGACCCTCTAAAACACACGCACCTCTACACATTCGCCTGCCCCAGGGTTACTTCTAGAACCAAGAGAGAGTGTGCGGTGTGTGACCCGCTGTTCCTGCCAGTGAGCTTAAGTTCATCAGGGTCGAGGTAAAGTTAATCCAGCACAAAAGCGA
Organism: Lepilemur ruficaudatus; assembly: GCA_963574885.1. Lineage (NCBI taxonomy): Eukaryota > Metazoa > Chordata > Mammalia > Primates > Lepilemuridae > Lepilemur > Lepilemur ruficaudatus. Next base: position 10,211 of record CAUYRT010041311.1, read on the forward strand.
GTCTATCCCGTGAGCCTCGCAGTTCCCAGAGACAGAGTCACCCCGAGGGGGAGGGAGGGTCCCTGGCTGCCTGGGCCAGAGGGGCGGGGAGGGCTCTCACCAGCCTGGAATTCCGCCTGGTGTCTTTGTGGCGTCCAGACAGGTAGTCGAGCTCAGCCTGCTGGACACACAGATACTCCCTGCAAAGAGAGCGCGCAAGAGTTTTAAACTGACAAGGAACAAGAAAAGGACGAGCAGCAGGCCAGGTGGCCAGTGTCCCCACAGGGACAGCAGCCACAGTTCCCAGCGAGGCTCAGAGGACACCTGGTGGCTCCCGTGCACTGAGGCTGCGTGCCCGGCACTGTGCCAAGTAGGTCATGAGGAAGCTCTCAGTTAATTCCTGAGCCCCACAAATAGGTTCTACTGTTATTATACACATTTCTTTAAATTTTTTTTTTTTTTAAGAGATGAGGTTGCCCAGGCTGGTCTTGAACTCAAGCGACCCACACGTTCTGAAGATGAGCAAACAGACCCCTGAAGGTGGCAGGTGATCAGGCCCAGGTCACACGGCAGGAGTGAGGCTGACCCAGGTCTGAAACCACACAGTGGCCTCGGGAAGCCAAGATCCTCACCCCTGTGTCATGCCCTTTCCAAAGCTGGGCCCGGACCCGGGGAGGGCGGCATAGCACCCACCCCCCAAAGCCAAGGGTCTGCACTTGGCGCGGGGGGGCCCGTCCTGCTCCATCGTGGGTCTGAGTCACCCCAGGAAGGCCACTGCCCTCTAGGCCCCCTCACGCCACCCCAGACACTGCTACCACTCGCCTGGGGGCTGCCCCCAGGACAGAGGAGGGGTCACCAGCCCCAGACACAGGTCTCAAGCATGACACCCTCAGGGGCTGTTGTGGGAGATGAGCCCCCGGGGTGAGGCCTCTCCTCTTCGCACACACCCCGCTCCCACTCTGTCTCTAGCCTGGGCAGAGGGGACAACGAGGGTCATGGGAGGAGGGTGAGGGACGCTGGTGGTGTGGGAGGTGACATCCACCCTGAGCCCAGGTGACACAGTTCAGCTTTGGTCCAGAGTCGACTTGGTGGCTTCTAATCCTACTCCCCGTTTACTGGCTGTGGCATCCTAGACAAACTGCTTCCCGTCTTTGGGACTCGGTTTCCTCATCTGGAAAGGGCAGCTAAGGGGATGTCTTAGGGCTCTCCAGGGAGTCGAGGACATGATCAGCATAAACCACCAAGCGTGTCGCAGCTGCTACTGTTATGAATTAGCGGGAGAAGGGGAGCAGGACCACCGGGGGCTGAGAATCTGCATCCCGTTTGGCAAACGCCGCCGCAGCCCCCGGCTCCGCACTGCCCGCGGAAGCTGTTCCACAAGAGCGGAGGCACAGACACGGGAAGGAAGACGTCACTCGGTGATGACACAGAGCCGAGGCACAGTGCGAACGGGAGTGAGTCACGAAAGAAAAGTCTGGAGAGGCTGAGGGTCAGAACCGACCCCGATTGCCTTCCCAAGGGCAGTAGGGAGCCATAGAAGAGACTTGAGCAGGGGAGGGCCTGGCAGGGTGGAGAAGGGAAAGGAGAGCAGCACATCCCTCCGTTACCTCTCTTCGTAGCACCCAGCGCCAGAAGCCGTTCATCGACCACATTACTGATCATGTTCCTCCTTCCTCGCCATCTGCTCCTCTGTGCCGGGAGCACCAGACCAGAGTCTTCCCGCCCAATTCGCTGCCGGTCCCCGGCGCCCAAGGACCAGGCTGCACCCCACATGCTTGTTGACGAAACCAACGGCCAGGAGCTCCCTCTGCCACCTCAACAGACAGACCCGTGTCCCCAGGAAGAGGCGGAGGGAGGCGGGCGAGGCAGAGGGACGCACTCTCTAAAGGCAGCACACAGCCCTGCTTACTTGAGGCCTCTCTTCAGTGCTTCGAAGATCTTCTTCACCTGCTGGGGCTTGGGGTCCGCGCAGACCGAGCCCTTCCGCAGCGTGCCGTAGGTCTTGGAGGATTTCACAGGCACGTGTGACCTCGCGGAGTTCCTGTTGATGGACCTTCTGTGAGGGGTGCAGGGAGGAGTGGTCAGAACAGGGCTCCCGGCACTTTGGGAACAGCGACCGGAGCCCCAGGGAGTCGGGAGACCTGGAGTCCCGCCCCCATCTCCACCAAGCTGTGTGGTCTCAAGAAAGTCATTGAAACTCTCTGGGCCTTAGTTTCCTCCTCTGTAAAACGAGAGGCCTGGATTTGAGGATTGAAAGAATAAAAACACGGTATCAGAAATAAACTCAGCAGTGAGGATACGATCAAGCTGCTCAAGTGCCGACGCCCTCTGCTCGGCATGCCCGGCCTGTGCAGGCAAAGCTGTGTGGGAGGCCAAACTGTAGCCCTGTGGTTCACCCATGGGGCGGGCCCCTGTTGGCTTTACCTGCCCAGCATCCGTCCCCCTCCCTCTGGGGCATCTCCCCAGCTCTGCTTGTGATACTTGTGGTTTGTGGGGGGAAAGGTACCGGACAAAGCAACATGCACACACGGCATTCTGAGGCAGACCCACATCCCAGGCCTGGATTAGTGAACACGTTCTGCTCCCGTGGGCAAGGAGTGCCATGAGGCACAAGTCTAGCCAGTAACCAGAATTCACAGGAGGGAGAGGGGTTTTTTCCACTGGCATTGCCAACCTGGGAATACACACCTGGAACTCCCGGCTTCCTCTTTTTGCTACCATGTGGGGAGAATGGAGCCACCACAGAGAAACAGACTGGATCTATGTTACAATGAGTTCCTGGATCCAGCTATGCCTGAAGCAGAACCTGCTGATGGACTTTGCAGTGACATGAGCTGGCTGGCTCTTCTTCGCTAAAGCCAGTTGGAACTGGGAACATGTACTGCATGAGCCTAAGAACTGTCTTCCAGCAGTGACAGCTGGGTCCCTTAACCTTTAGAGACACAGCAGCATCTCAGGACTGATTACGGTAGCAGAGGGTCGGGGCACCGCCATCACAGTGCAGAGCTGGTTTCTTTGGCATCAAAGCCTCCCTCTCATGATCCTGCAGCTCCCCTGCTAGGCTGAGGACCAGCTGATGCAGCCTTCACTCACTCGAGGCACTAAAGCCTGCCCCGTCCTCTGAAGACACAGGCATGACTCCGTGAGTCCATTCTCACGCAGCAGACACGAGTGGAAGTGACTCTTAGAACCTCTGGGTCAGTTCTTAAAGGGGAGATGCTAGCACTTCTCCCCGACTCCTCCTCTTCCCTGGGGCAGGAATGAGAATGCTCTGGAAGCCAGCTTCAAGCATGTGCACAAGGGCCCCCCGTGGAGACGGCAGAGCAAACAGAGAGGAGGGATGGCCCTGAACAGCCTTATGGGGGAAGACATCCCCCGCCCCGACCGCCCATTGGCTAGGGATTGTCGAGAGAGGGATAACACCTCACTCAAGTGCCTGCATTTTGGGGCTTCTTTTGTCAAAGCACCTTCACCTCTGTACACACACACTACCCAAGCCTCAGTCTTTTTCATCTGTAAAATGGGGGGAACAATAAAACCGAGGGTGGTGCTCAGAATTCTATCAGATGCCAAGCCAAGTGTCTGATGCAAAGGCAGCTTGATACATGTTAGCGTTGCCATAATAATCGCATCCTATCTGTCACTGTCCCCTGGCTCCCGGCCTGGAGAACGGTAGGTGCTCAGTAAATACTAAGCGCAGATGGATGGGGGAAAGGCAGTATGCCCAGGGGGTCGGAGAACAGAGATCCCGGCCGCAGGGCGCTCAGCTTTCTCTGGAAGGCAGAGCAGGATCGTGGGTTTACCCCCCGGGATTCCCAGTTAGGGGACAGAGGGAGTGAGGGCGGAAGGGGGAGCTGTCCAGTCTGCGAGTGGGCAGGACGGGCAAGTTTTTACCAAAGCAGAGCTGGGGGGCTGCCAAAAACCCGACCTAGAGCCTCTCCAGCTTTGGGGACCTAGGAGGGCGTGGGGAGGAGACAGTCAGCTCCCAGAGAAAGTCGCCACCTTCACAGTGAGACCTAATGTCCCTACAGGGCAGAGAGGTTAATCTCAGGCCACAGCTGCTGGGACGGCGAACACCACGCACCCAAGGGCCCAGGAGCTCGGTGAGCACACGTCAACTGCAGGTCCCCTTTGAGCACCTGCTGTTGCCAGGTGCTCGCTAAGGGCTTTATAGAAATATCTTACTCAACCTTCACAACCACCCTATGGGCAGGTATTACTTTTAAACCCACTGCCAAGTAGGGAAACTGAGGCTCAGATAAGCAACTTACCCAAGTAATAGCTTATCTGTGCAAAGCCTCAGCCCAGGATCTCAACCCAGCTTGGAGCAGGGTGCAGAAGTCCCTCAGGGTGTTCAGAAACACCTGGAGGACTTGACCGACTCAGATCGCCGGCCCCACCGTACCCAGACCTGGGGTGGGGCCGAGAACATGCAGTTCTGACATGTTCCCAGGTGCCGTCCCTGCTGCTGGTGCATGGACCACACTGAGGACTCACCACTCTGCTGCGCTCGGGAGATGTCCTCCCGCTAAGGAGACCCCGCTCTGAGAACTCCTCGGAGCCCATTGGAGTCCCCTGCACTTTTGAAGTCTAAAGTCAAGGGCAAGGGACTCGTCCAATCACACACCCACCCACAGACAGGCTCCTCCCAAGTCGGGTGCCACAATGGGAGCCGAGGGGCCTGGGTCCCACCCTCAAGTCCACAGGAGAGGCAGAGGAGCATGGCCTGCAGAGCCAGGTAGGGGACAAGCAGGACAAGCTCGAGCTCCTTTGCCGGCCCTGAGAAAAGGTCTATGGGCCACCACCCTGTCCTGGCCCCAGCAAAGCTCAGCGGGCGGCCGGGCTGTATTTCCAGCTGGGCCAGATACTGCACATTCCACACACACGTGGACACCCGCCGTTGACTCAGCGTGGGAGCTGTCTGGGCCACCCCTGCTGACGGGACCAAGCCCCCGGAGTGCCGTGCGCCACGGCTCCATAGCCGATCCACAGACCACGCCAGAGGATCCGGAACCCTGCCCTGGACCCTCAGGGCCCTCGCTGAGCTACGAGCCCATACTGTCTGGTGGTCAGGATGCAAGTTCCCAGCCAGCCCCCCATGCTCAAACTCCAACCCCAGCACTTAACCTACCCGAGCCTCAGTTTCCTTATCTGTAAAAGCGGAACAATAAGGGTGCCTGCCCCCACAGAGCTGTCATGAGATAGTAAACGTTTGTTAAATGAATATCTGAGCGTCTACTATACACTAGTCACCATTCTAGGGGCTGGGGACAGAGCAGTGACAGACAAAACCCCTGTCCCCATGAGCTGTCGGGCCAGCTGGAAGAGATTGTGGTAAGCAGTAAAAAGTATAGAGCCAGACACTAGGGTTTATGTCTGACTCCCCCACTTACAAGCTGTGTGACCTTGGGTAAGTTACTGAACCTGTCTGTGCCTCAACTGTCTCGTCTGTAAAATGGGATCCAGGGCAAGGTTACACGGATTAATAGATATAAAGGACTTCGAGCAGCACCTGGAAGAGGGTAAGTGCCATATATATGTTGAAGCTAAATAAACTTTTTAAAAAAGGAAAAGAAAAAACTCAGATTACACCAAGACCAAGGAGAAAAATCCAGTGGGAGGGGGAGGTCATGAATGTAAACAGGCAGACAGGAAGACTTCTCCAGCGGGGAGTGCACAGGTGGGCTGGCAGGCGGCTCTGGGGCGAGGCTGCAGGGGCCCCCTCTTGCCACTCCCGGGCCCACGGTAAAGGTGATGTGCGCAGAGCCCTGGGCATATCGGCAGCGCTCAGTCCCTGTCAGCTGCTGCTGCTGCAGTTCACAGATGTGAAGTGACACTTCCCAGAGCCAGAGAGGCGTCGTGCCCCCTCCTCCCCTCACGGTCCTTGAGCTGCATCACCCACCTGTCGGACAGGGCCTTCCACAAGGTCGCCATCTTCAGGCCAGCGGGGATGGACAGGGCTGCAGCCTCAGGGAGAGGCTGTTTCAGATGGGCCAGGCTCCCGGGCAGGAGGGCAGCAGGCAGGCAGCTGTGAGGCGGGGCCACAGGTGCCCACTCACCTGCCAGCCCTGGGGGCCCACGGTCCCCAGCAGGTGCACCCTTGGCCTGGCCCCCGTTGGTCCACCCGGGGGGCCTCGCACCCTCACGGTGGTGGCTGTGCCTGGAAGCACCACTCCCAGGGAAGCTCCGAGCCCAGCGCTCCCCGTCTGAGGTTCAACAGGACAGGCGTGGCGGCCACTCTGAGGGCCGGCCCAGCTGGGGAAGGTGACGCGCAGGCGGCCTCCGGATGGCGAAATTAGGCTGCATGTCTGGCCCGGGTGTCACACCAGCCAGGCAGGGAGCAGCCTCCGGGGGTGGATGATTTGCCAGCTCTGGGAGGACTCAGTAAATATTAAACAGCCCCTGGCATGCCAGATGAGCCTCCAGATAGGCACGTGCGCCCCACTGGGCCAGCCTTCATGCGCCAGGGTGGTGGTCGGAGGTGCTGGTGTGGGGCGGCGGCAGGAGCAGGATCTGGAGCCAGGCGGGGCAATCACGGGACCGTCTGGAGGGGCTTCGGGCGAGGACTCCATGCAACAGGGACACGAGCTCATCATTTATCTGGTGCCCAGTGACACTGGCCGGTTGGTGATGACGACAAACACGCCACTTGCAAATTTCAGGCTCTACTCTTGGTGACTCGCGTGTCCTGACCAAGTCTCCGAGGCCCATCCCCCTCGGCACAGCGCCAGACATGGAGCCCGCAGCCCTCGCCCCTGCCCCAGCGCCCACCCCTGGCTGTGTCACGCACGCAGGGCCGCCCCTTCCTGTCCTTTCTCCAGCCTCCTCTCCTTGAAGAGTCAAGGGCTGCTGTTTTGTTTGCACGCCCACACTTCCTAGCGTCCACAGAGGAGCCCCCGGGGTGGTGAGCACGTCCTGGCGCTCCTCACTTGGGGGCCCTGCCCGACAGCCTGTGGGGAGGGAGACCTGGCTGAGGGGCAGGAGGGCAGCCGTGCCCGTCAGTCAGGGCAGAATGGGACAGAGTCAGGCCTGGCCCTCTTTATCCCCTCTGTCCATCCTCCCAGCTCCCTACCCCTCCCCCCCAAAAAAGTCCAGCTCTTGGGAAATGGCCTTGTTATAGCAATCATTCACACCTTAGTGTAAAATTCCCCCACCAGGTTGTCTCTCCAAGTGAATTCTCTGACTGTGGAATAAACAGGCCTGTCTAGAGTCAAAGGGGTTTCAAGGCGACAGGGTGGGAGGTGGGGACAAAGGAGGCATGAGCCCCCCACCCCACGGGGAGCCCTGCTCCCCCATCTGAGGTTATCTTGCCCAACTCGCCCCAGCGCTGAGTGCGGCTGTGTTTCAGCCTGGCTTGGTTACCTGGGAAATGAGGCCAGAAAGTAAGGCCTGAAACCCGACCCGCTGTCCAGCCTGGGAGCCAGGGGTCCAGACCCCAGGGAGTTGAGCAGAGATGGGAAGTTAAAAATAGACATTGTGGGCAGTTTCTTCCTCACTTGGCACAAGGGGGCTGCAGAGGCCAGACGGTGGCCACTTAGGGACCTCAGAACCAGCCCAGGCCCAGCGTCCTCTAGAATCCTCCAACTCTGGAGCCCAAGGAGGGCTCCTGGGTATCTGTAGCCATCGGGGCCATCTTTCCTAGACTAGGATTTGGACATTGCAGGACCCTTGCCGATGGCCAGTGAGCCCTGGTGTCATGGGTCCGGATCAACCATCCTCCTCCCACCCAGAATGCTGATCCCAGGCATCCCAAAGGGTAAACAAAGGCAGGGGCCACCTGGGGGCACTCTGGGCATCCATTCTCCCAAGGATACAGGAAGTTCAGAGGCCCCCAAAGGCCTGGCAGGAGGAAAGCCGCAAGCAGAGCCAGCTATAGATAATGTGGGGTCCAGAGGGAGATGAAAATGCTAAGTCTTCTGATCAGAGTTTTATAGGATTTCCAGGCGGTGACAGCAGAGCGTCAAATGCAAGTGCCGCGCGCAGGCCGCGTGCTCACAACGCCGGCCGGGGCTGCAGGGCCAGCAGACCCTTCCCCACCTGCCAGACAACACTGGGTCCCTACGGTGCCTGAGTGGCCAGCTCCACGCCAGGGCAGCTTGGAGGGGTTCACGCGGGCTGGACGCCCCCGTGGCCGGCAACTGCACAACTGACCTCCTCAGCCCTGGTGACAGACCCCGTGGGGACCCTGAAGCAGCCCAGGGAGAGGCAGCTCAGAAATGGTTAAGTCAAGAAATGCATCATTTCCTGGCTGTTTAACTTACACCCTCTCAGCAGCACTTACGGAGCACCTGCTGTGTGCCTTTCTCTTGGCAGTGTCCACGCTTTCCCCTCTGAGGGGGCTTAGAATTGGGGACACTGGGCCCTAATCACTCTGGGGCTTTGGCCAAACTTCTTCCCATCTTGGGGCCTCTGCTAAACCCTCCAGGGGCTCTCCCACACTGATACTGTCTCAACTCCTCAGTGCAGCCCGCGAGGCCCTGCGGGGACCCCCTTCCTGGACCACTCTCCCACACGCCGGCCACGCAGCTGCTTTCTGTCCTTTAAAGCTCGTTCCCACCACCTCAGGACCTTTGCACGCGCTGTGCCCTCTGCCTAGGAGGCTCCCTCACCCCACACACATGTGCACACAATCAGAACAGCGCATTCTGCTCCCTCAGGCTCTCACTAATGTGCCCCCGACTCACTGAGGCCCCCTCGGAAACCCCCATTGCCCACCCTCACCCCATTTCAGTTCCTGCAGAGCCCTGGCCGCCAGCCCACTCTGTCTGGATCATTGTTCACTTATTGTTTCTTGTCCCCTCCCCGAGGGCTGGAGCCCAAAAGGGTGGGGCCTGGGTCTGTCCCCAGAGCTCGGGACAGGGCCTGGCTAGAATAGTCGCTCCATAGATGTTACCGGGTGAACCAGGGATTCCTAAAGGCTGCTTCCGGCTGGGACGCTCCAGGGTTTCAACTCTGAGATGTGGCTTCTCCTCTCACACCCGGGACCGGGCAGCCCAGAGAGGAGCGGAGCGCTGGCAGCCCAACCTCACGGCAGCATTGCTGGGGGGTGTGTGGGGGGGCTGTCACGTGTCAGTTGAACCTTCGGAACAGGCTTAGGGAGCACATAGAGGAGGGGCCTGGCCTGGGGCTCACGGATTCCCCCAGGACCTGGCATGAAGCCAAGGCCTGCAGACGGTGGAGCGGAGCTGGCAGGGAAGGGAGCTGCAGGGGGAGGACACAGCATGAGCGAGGCCTGGAGGGGAGAGAGGCCGGGGCTGGAGCACAGGGGGAGAAACCGGGCGGGCCAGGGCCGAGGGCCACTAGGCCACGGAGCGGACCAGATCGTATTCTAGGTAGGATGGGAGCTTCCCAATTCGGCTCTGTACCCTGCTTTGGCTGGGGACCCCTCCTGTTCACCCCATCTGCTCTGACAGGCAGAGCTTTGGGCCCCTCTGGATGTCTGAGAACTGTCCCACCCCAGGCCTGCCAGCTAGTGGGCAGTTCCCCGGGACCTTGCACGGTGCCCGACATGAGGCCCTGGAGCCAGGGGCAGCAGGCCTGGGCTCATCAGGCTGTGGCCCCAGGAGCGGAAACACCTTCTTCCCAGGTATTCGGCACCTAACGCTGGAGGAGACCCACGGCGGAGCGGCAGGCATGGCCCGGGCAGCGCCTCCCAGGGACTCATAGTCAGAGGGTCAGTGTTGACCCCAGGCCCATCCCTGCAGAGGCTGCTCCTCTCCTCACCCAGAAACTTCCCGCAAGCTCCTACTGTGTGCCAGCTGCCCGCCTCATTGTGCCTCACGGCAGCCCTGTGATTCCTAGCTTTCAGACAAGGAAAAACAAAGCTTAGAGAGGTGAAGTCACTTGCCCCAGGTCACAGAGCCAGGATAGGTGGCACCATTGCCTAATCTTTCAAACAGGAAGAACATTCCTTCCTAACCCCACCCCAGGGACTAAGTCCCAACTCGGGCCCAGTTTTGCTGTGTGACCTTGGGCAAGCAGCTCCGCCTCTCTGAGCCTCAGTGTTCTGATCTGCCACGTGGGCCTGTTGAGCTCCGGCAGATCCATTTCCAGCATACTCAAAATAACTGTTTATGTCTCAAGGAAGTGGTAGGTTTCCCCCAACACCAAGAATCATGCACACGTATGTTCACGCACACACACCACACTGGGCTTTGAGTTGGGCGTGAGAGCGAGCCTCAGGGTCACCGGCAGTAGGGGGATGGCCCTGCCCTTCCCCGGTCCTTGAACAAGCCCCACACCCATGGCCCGGACGGAACTCACGCGATCCTTCGGCTCTGTGCACTGCTGAAGCCCGCGAAGGAGGCGCTGCGGCCCACAACCCCCACGGCTCCTGCATCCCCTGGGGACAGGAACCGCACCCGCACCGACATGGCCGTCACCTGCAAGGAGAGGACCGAGAGTCAGCCTGGCCCCGACATCTGGCCACCTCCCACCACCACCTCTGGGCCTCAGGACAGCCCAGTGGTCCCCAGGTCCCAGACGGGCAAACCGGCTCTGTGAGGTGAGGGGACTTGCCGGGGGCGAGTGGCAGGAGCAGAACATGAATCCAGGCCTCTCTACTCTGCACCCAGGTTCTTAATGCCCCAGGAGCAATGACTCTGCGAGTGAGGGGATGGCACCCCTGAACCCAGCACTTCCCACCTCCCCCAGCCCTCCCTGAGCACCTGCCGCACACCAAGCACTGTGCTGGGGATGCGCACTGAGCAAGACAGGCAAAGCCCCTGCCCTCAAGGGCTCCCGGCCCAGTGGGAACACCCCCAACCACCGACAGCTGCGGCACAGAGCGTGTGGTGGGGAGGCCCGGGGGTAGCTGACCCAGCCACGGAGGCGGCGCCCAGAGCTGAGAAGGAAAGGCTGAAAAGGGGTGCAGGGAAGGGTGTTCGAGGCAGAGGGAACAGCACAGACAAGGCCCGTAGGCACGAAAGGATGTGACGTGATCCAGAAACAGGAGGAAGTTCGCTGGGCTGGGGCGCCGCTCCATAGGAGGGCAGAGAGGCCGGCCGAGGGGCCATGGCAGCCACAGGAAGGGCTTTGGCCTTGCAACTGGGCAAGTAACTGGGAGCCATGGGAAGGTTTAGAGCAGGGGCTGACAAAGCCCAATGAGGGCAGACTGCTGGCATCGGGACTGCCACTGCCCTGAGTCCATCACCCCGTCTCTGACCCAGCCTGCAAGGGGTCAGCCCAGAGCGCTGGCTGTCTTCTTTCTTCCAAACCGTCTCTAGATCGGAAAAAAGCCACCACGTCCCTTGGGAATATAGCCCGGCATCTTCCAGCGTAGGCAGCTGGAAAGTTCTCCTTCATATCTAACCTAAATCTCTGCGGCTACAGTTTCATACCTTGCTCCTCAGCCAGGGTGTCAATCCAAGGAGTCCAGGGACCCCACTGCCCAGACCAAAGCTACAAAAAAGCTCCAGTCCACCAAGGCCCTGGATTCCTGCCTGGAGAGACCCCTGCATTTCAACACCCCTTTCCCCGAGCAGCCTCCGCACCTTTGCCCACGTGGCACCTCTACCCCAAGTCACTTCCTCTATCGAGCCACATCTGCCCGGCGTCCAGTCTTGCATTCGGTTTTTGGTCAGCGCTGCTGGGAGCTCCAGAGCCCTCGCTCTGCACCTCCTGGCAGACCTGCGCGGCCCCGCCCCACGCCCCACATGTGCTGTAAATAGGGAAGGCTCAGAAACAAACCAGACCTGGCTCAAATCCCAGCTGGGCCTCAGTGGTCACAACTGTAAAATGGGATTCAGCAAAGGGCCTCCCTCAGCGGCTGTTGGAGAGCCCACGGTGTGTAGGAGACACTCCGGAAGAGTGGCTGTCTCTGTGTGATTGGCTGAGCGAGACCCCAACCCCGGAGGGGTGCGTGGGGGACCAGGTGAGTGACTTCGGGCCGTGACAGAGGAAGGTAGCAAGCCCAGTGCCAGGAGCTGTCCCAGACTGTACATCCATTAACAGCAGTGCTGTGTACAGATGGGGAAGTTGAGGCAATCTGGTAATGAGGCATCATTCATCGAGCGTCATTATTAAGCCAGCTCTGCTCTGAATGCTTTATGTAAATTATCTTATTAAATCCACACAACCCCGTAAGAGCAGGACCTACTGATCACCTAATTTGATAGATGAGGAAACTGAGGCTCAGAGAGGTGACAAGATTAGCCCAAGGGCCCAGCCGGGAAGCCTCAGAGGCGGTTTGGAACCCGAGGCGTCGGCACTTGTTACGGTACGTGGCCTCGCCTGGCCCCACAACCCCCAACCCCCCTGCGCTGCGCTGCTGCAGCTGTTCCGGCTCATGGCCGTCAGCTGCCAAATTCTCAGGGGCTGTGTGAGCCGCTGACCTCCTGTTGGCGCTAATATCGGAAATCAGCCACACAGGGAGTATTTACACCGTGGAAATGGGCGAATGCTACAAGGCAGGGCTTTTGTTTTCTGATGCTCGTTAAACTTTTACCAGCTCACTGCTGCCCCTACCCTCATCACACACACCCAGGATGGGCCTGGGAACCTTCTGGAACTGCTTGATGCCCCCAGCCCAGCTGAGCAAGGGGATGAGGAGAGAGCAGGGAGGGGGCGGCAGCTCACTCAGATCCCCGAGGTCAGTGGTTGAGACGTGGACTCCGGAGCCAGCCTTGGTCCCTCCCCGCCTCCCCTCAGCAGCCTTCTGGGTCATTCTCCAGCTTCGCCCAGGTCACTCCACTTCAGGGTCAGAGAGAAGGACAGTTGCTAAACGTTTTCTCTCCATCCATTGCACTAAGAACAAGCCCACGTCTTCCTGCTCAGCGTGAAAGAAAGGAGGACAGAGGAGAACTAAGGTTCAGCGCAGACCCGCACCCCTGACTGTGGGTTCATTACGACAACACCATGAGGTCCAGTGACCCCATTCTTCATATGAGGAAAAAGAGGGGTGTCATGGGGCCCAGAAACTCACATTTTTCCAACTGAGGTCTGGCTCTTTCCTGCACAGCATCTGCCACGCAAGACTGCCTTGCTGGCTCACCCCCATCATCGTCCAGCCCAGATGTCACCTCCCCCAGGAAGCCTTCCTGGACACCTCCCCATCTCAGCAGTGTCGGCGTGTCCTCTGGGCTCGCACAGCCTCCCTTTCCCTCTAGCTACAGTGGAGTGTGAGTGGTGACTGGTCCATCTGCCCCGCCAGCCCGGGGGCTCCCTACGGGTGGGGATCTGGCATGCTCTTCCCTGGCGCGTGGAGGGGCCACAGCACATCTCTGGGAAGCCGGAGGACAGTGAAGGGAAGGCTGAGGCTGCTGCCCCCACTTCACCCCAGGGACAGGCAGCGGTGACAATAAGAGGAGGAAGAATTACCACCGTGTGCGCTAAGAAGGCACAGGTGGACAAATGTTCTCTGTAAAGAGCCAGATAGTAAACATTTTTGGCTTTGCAGGCCACACGGTTTTTGTGACAACTACTCAACTATCATTTTAGAGCAGAAGCAGCCACAGACATTGTGCAAATGCACAGCCATGGCTGTGTTCCAATAAAACTTTATGCATAAAAGCTGCAGCCATGGGCAGTGATGGGTACTGCCTGCTACCCGTTCTAAGGGCTTACAAATCTCATTTAATTCTCCCAGCACCCTATGAGGCAAGTACTATTATGCCCATTTTGCAGGTAAAGAAACCGAGGCACAGAGAGGGGGAAATGATTCCTCTAATGTCACACAGGTAGGAAATGCCAGAGCTGGAATTTGATCCTAGGCGTGTTGGACTCCAAAGCCTGGACTCCTAATGCTAGGCCATGCGGGCTTCCCCCTCTAAAACGCACATGCACACACACACACATGTGCACACACAGAGCCAGACCCAGGGTGGGGGGAGGGAAAGGGGCCCCAGAATGGAAGCAGGATTGTGAAGGGGACTTGCCAAAAGGTAGCACTGAGGAGTGGCCTAGGACACTCAGGCCCCATCCCCTATAGGGGATGCTTCGGGTGTGGGAGCCCAGGCCCCCGTGGGCCCCTGTGGGCCAGCCGCCTGTGACAGCTCCCAGACAGCTCAGCTGCGCCCCCTCCCGGCTGGGCCTGGTGGTTGGCTGCTGCAGCCTCACCCAGCCAGGTTCTGTGGTGTCGGAGGAAACAGTCCTCCCCTTGAGAAGAGTAGGGATGGGACCCCAAAATCTCAGGAGCCTCCCGTGGGCAGCTCCTGACAAGTCCCGATGAATGTCTGTCATCTGCAACCAAGAGTGACATTCCTAATGTTTACGCAATGGCATTGCAGGGAACCAAAGCAGGGTGCTGGGGCAGGGTCTTGAAGACCCCCTTCCCTCCCAGGAGGTCCCTCTTCCTGCTGTGGCTGGCATTAACCCTGTAGCTGCTGGATTGTGGCAGGTCTAGGGAGTCCCAGGGAGGCACCTGGGTAAGGGGGAGGGACACTCGCGGCTCAGCTCTGGGCAGCCGGGGTGGCCAGCACTCTGCAGGGCCCCTGGGCAGAGGAGGGAGGCACAGAGGACATGCAGTTCTCAAACCTTCGGTGGCAGACAGGATGGGCTCTTCGACTCCCGTGTCCCTCGTGGCCTCTCTCCGGCCCGGACCCCGAGGCCGCACACGCCTGGACCGACACCGTTGGGAGCCGGCTGGTGCGTGCAGGGAGTGCAGGCCAGCTGCTCCCAGACACTGGGGCTGTCCAGGGCCTCTGACCCCCAGGTGCAGCCGGGAGAACCGAACCCACACCCACTAAATCTGTCCCGCGCACTGCTGGCCAAAGCCGCCCTGCGTCTGCTCCACCCACCGGCCACAGGGAACCTGCAATTTCACCTCATTTAGAGGTGAAGCGGCTAAATTTAACGTCGCGGGCTCTTGGGGCTGGGTGGCTTTTATGCCTGAGTCCCTCACTTAGAGCTCTTTTTTATCCACTCAAATGCCAGCCAGGGCTTAGTTTGCTTACAGGAGTTTCCAAAATAGCTGCTTTGGTTTAGCACGAAAGGAAATGGCAAAACAGCCCGGGATGTGGCATGTGAGTTTATACAGAAGACGGACGGGCGAACCGGGAGGCTGCTGGCAGAGCCAGACGTCTCACCGGATGGGGCCCAACAGATGTGGGATCCCACTCCCCAGTTTTACTGATGGCAAGACCAAGCCCAGGGTGGCCACAGGACTTGTCTGGATCACCCAAAGGTGCCTGGAAGAGCCAGAAGAACCCGAGTGCTTTCTTCCTGCCCAAGCCAGAGACCACCTCCAGCCTTTGCAGCGGCTGTGCCCTCTGCCTGGCACAGCCTGGCCCCAGGCCTCATCCCCAAGCCCCCTCCTCTGAAAGGCCCTCCCTGAGCCCTGGCTAAAGCTGCCTCCCTCTCACCCTGTTTCATATCCTTTAGAACTTCCCACCCTTCCCAACTGTCTGATCAGTCCTTGGGTTCATTGTGTGGGAGTTTTTTTTCCCTGTCTTGTCCACAGCTGTGTGCGGTGGTTGAATGAGTGATTACTGAATAAATGAATGACCGAAGGACATCTCTTCAGGACTGTGCCTGGGGTTCCTTCGCTCGACTTGTTCACCAGCTCACACGTACTGAGTACCCACTGGACGCAGGCACTGGGCACACTGGTGTGGACCAGTCCAGCGGAAGGGACTGGGAGACAGGCGATGTGACCTCCATGACAGGGAGCGAGCTGGAGGCCGTGGGAGCCCAGCAAGGACCCCTAACCCTGCCCCAGGGGACAGAGTGACTGCAGAGAACCCCTGGGGGAAGTGGCATCTTAGGTTGAAACCTAAAGCAGGAGGAAGAATTGGCTTGCCAGAGGGGGAGGATGGGAGGGAAGAGTGTGCTGGGTATTGGGAACAGCATATGCAAAGGCTCAGAGACAACAGAGATAGGACCAGTGCAGGAAGTGCAGACAGTTCAGAGCAGCATCAGGTGCTCGCGGGGGGGAGGGGGGCCTGAGAGGTGAGGCAGAGACCAGACCCTGACGGGATGTGAGTCTAAGCTGCATCCGAGGAGAAACAGGCCAGGCAGGCCTCCCGTGCCCTCTGGACTTTGGCAATGGCGTCCCTTTGCGTTCACTCACCCCTTCCAGAAGCCACCTGGCCTGACAATGCTGTGTCTCAGTAAACGAGGAGTGGGTGCCTACTGCACACAGGGCCCTCACACAGCCCCCATGGGACTAGGAGCAGTGGCTCTGCCTCTTTGGCCCAGGGTCAGACGCAGACCAGATTGTTTACAGGAAGCCTGGACCCCCGGCTTGCGCCAGCTTGCGCCAGGTTTTTGCCCCCTGGATCCCATCTCTGGCCAGCCCACCCCTTGCTTCTCCCTGGCAAGGCTGCGCCACGGCATGACGCCCCGCCCCTCAGCGCCCTTGACCAGGACCCAGGGAGGGAAAACCCGGAGGCCTGAGGCCCCCCTCACTCCCCTCGCCCTGCTGAGCCCCTTGGGCCCTGCTTAGTGCCCCATCCTTCCCGGCTGCGGGGGAGGAAGCTGTTTAGCTCCTCCAGAGCCAGGTTTTGTCCCGGCCAGGACAGGTGTGCCCAGGGAATGAGGAAGATGAGGCTCCAGCTGCTCGTGATCTTGGACAAGGCCCCCACCGTGCCCTGCGAGCCTGTTTCCCTGTCTGTAAAATGGGAGGCTAGAGCTTGGGGCTCCCGACGCACGCAGGACACCCTAGGCCAGGTGAAGACTGCACCCAGACCCCACAGCGTGCTGTGAGGAAGCTGTTCTTGCCCGGGCCCCTCTCCGTGTGGGCGCTGACACTGTCACTCTCCCAGCTCAGCCAAGCACAGAGCTGGCTCCAGGCACAGAGGGTGGAGCCCTCGGGTCATTTTGTTTGGTTGAATTTCTTTGAAGGTAACCTCCACTTAGAGCCAACTAACTTCCATACGGTGTAAAGTGTTTGTTTTTAAACAGCATATCTAGGGGAAGGAGTGACCCTTGGTTTGGGCAGAGCAGGTGGGAACCCTCCCAGGGCAGCCCTTGCTCCTGGAGTCAGGAGGGGACACCCCAGGCGTGTCCCTGCAGAGGCTGTGGCCTCACGACAGAGAGCCATTGAGCAGACTCCTCCTAAACCTGACTCCTGGTCTAAGAGAAGAACAATCAGCGCCTTGGGGACCCCCAGCTGTGCCCGGGGTCTGCCGTTCCGGGACTTCAGGCAAATGGACACTCCCCGACAGCCGGATGGCTCCAAGCCAGGCTCGGAAGGCAGGACCTGGGCCAGGAGGCCCTCACCTCTCTTTATCATGGTCCCCAACCCCGTGCTCACTCCGCTGGGGTTTTCCAAGGTAAGGATGACTCAGGAATTTCTGTGAAATCTCCAGAGGGATTTTTAATTTAAATGGCCCCATCACTGCCCAGGTCACTCACTCCCACCAGCCATGCGGGGTTGGCCAGGGGTCACCTGGAAGACAAGCACCTCTTTGGGGAAGGGGCCTCCTGGGGCCACTGTAGGGGTGGGGCTGAGTGGGGGTGCCAGGCGGGAGGGGAGTCGGGGGAAGACAACGAAGGTGGGGTGTGGGGGGGACAGCCGAGCCTCGGGACGCACAGGGGGTTTTGGATCCATCTGAAAGCCCTCACCCTGCCTCTGGCTGTGGGAGCAGCGGCCAAGACAGGGACGGGCGGGGAACTGAGACGGGGTGAGCAGTGGGGGTGCAGAGGGACCCTCCTGGCAGGGACGGAGGGAGCGAGCTGGCGGTCCAGGTTCCAGGCCAAGCGCCTGTGTGATTGTCATGGTCCAAAGACAGTAATAGCTCTCCGGACACTTCTAGAGCACGTCCCTGTGCCGGGCGTAGTTCCAAGGATCGACTTACTTATTAGTAATCCCTGGTACCCAGGAGGTCTGGCCTCGAGCCTGTGCTGGAGCCCGCCAAGCAGCACCCCTTTGCTAGGCCCAGACGCAGGGCTGAGCCCTGGACACGCAGCACCCGCTGAGGAGGGTACTGCTGCCACCCCATTTTATAGACGGGGAGACTGAGGCTCACAGAGACGGAGTCGCCTGGCTGGCAAGTGGTAGCATTTTCTCTCCAGTGATTCACCGTCAGACGCAGCCAGTGTGGAGCAGCTGTGTGTACCCCCGCCTGTACCCTGGAGTGCCAAGGTGATACGTGGGGTGCGCGCCCCAACCAGGAGCCCTCGCCCCGGGATGAGCCACGGGGGGGCCTCTCGACCTTGGCACTACCGGCATTTTGGGCCGGGTAATTCCCTGTTGGAGCTGAAGACGTCTCCAGATGCCGCCACACATCCCCTGCGGCCAGAATCGTAGGATGAGAATCACCACGTTAAGGGCAGCTGGGCCGGAGGGCTCACCGATTAGCATGGTGGCTTAGGAATAATTTGTTATGACTGAAATGAGTGGTATTGAAGACACTTTGGTGTCTTGTTGGTGACAATATTTTTCAGACATCTTTCCCCTCACAAGAACAGGGTATGGGGACCTGGCAGGCCAGGGCCGTGGCTCCCGCTAGACCTGCCACCCCCAGCCCTGACACACACACACGCACACGTACTTGCACGCATGCATGTGTGGTCACCTGCCGAGGATGTGGCCAAGAGCCTGCAGGCCGGGGCCAGGGCTTGAGCGGGGAGGAGCAGGCTGGAGTCCTGCAGCCGCTGGGGCCTGTGTGCAGAACAGCGGGGTCCTGCGCAAGACCTGCCTTCACGTAACGCCCGCCTGGTGGCGAGCCTGTGGGTGAGGAGAGACCAGGTGCGGGGCTACCTCCCCTTCTGCCCCAAATCACCTGACCCTGTCTGGGTCGGTCCCACATGGCACAATTTGGGTCCAAACCCGGGCGGCTGAACTCCCACGGCCACCTCGGCCGGCCCACTGGTCACTGGAGTGAGCTGCCCCCAGTCCTCCATCATCTCAGGGACACAGACACCCCCCGGCCCCACAGGGCTGCACATCCGAGCAGCTTCCCCTACAAAACAGCCCAAAGGACAATGAAAGCATCCACTCCCGCCGCAGTCTCGGGAAGAACATTTAGGTTCCCTTCCTGGGGCGACCTCTGTGTTAGGCACAGTGGGCCCAGCTCGGGGGGCCCACGAAAATGTTCGAATTGCTTTTAAAATCAAAAGACAAAAAAAACGAACTTTTATGTCAAATAAAATGTTCTATTACATAACAGTAATATATCTGTCATTATAACCACACCGTCGTAATATATGCTTTTTTTTTTTTCGTGGCGCAAGGGTCCCATGAAGGCCAAGGTGCTGAGCACCAGGGAAGTCACACGGGGCCCTGCACTTGGCCCCTTCCAGCCCTCCACCAGCCTGTCCCCACCCACCTCCAGCCCATGGGCTCCCTCCACATCTCTTCCCAGCCCAGGCGCGTGGTTAAGCAGCTGGGTTTAGCCTGTCCTGCCTTTCTCCCTTGCCAGCCCTCCCTGTTCCCAAGTCTCGTTGCTTGGCCGCGGGCCTGGCCAAGACGGAGGGGCTGGGAGCACCCAGCAAAACCTCACACTTGACTTCATCGTCTCACTTAACCCCGGGTGAGGCGCAGTGCTGTGGCCACTGTGTCCCCTGTTCAGCTGCCTCTAGCTAGGGCTGGGGAGCCGAGAGCCCTCGGATGTGTGTTCGCACCATCCCAGTGGAACATCCCCCACCACCCCCACCAATCTGGCATCTCCAGCCTTCTAAACGCCCCTGCCCCACCGCCAGCCCCCGAGGACCCTTCACCCACTGCCCTGCCGCTGGGTCCGTTCAGCTCACACACCCGGGCTCCCCTGGCCCCATCTCTGCTGGCCCCGGACCCTCCCAGCCAGAGCCGGAGCCCCCATCCACCCCGCAGAGCCCGGGCCAGCTCCTCTGGGGGAAGAGGCTTCCTGCTCCTATGTTCCCTCTTTCACATTTGACGACTCCCAGGGCTGCAGGAGGCTCAGACGAGGACTCGAAGGAAAGTGCTCACAGGACGGCCTCCCTGGGGAGAGGAGCCAAGGCTCCGGGCAGCAGAGAGGTGGAGACTTACTTTTTAACTGTTTACTCCAATATTGAAGTATAATTTATGGGCCAATAAAACATGCAGATTTAAAGTGTATAGTTTAAACAGTTTCGACAAATGTATACACTCGAGCAACCACCACCCAAATCAAGACAGAGCACATTTCTATCACCCCAGACATTCCCTTTCCCGCTTCCAAGTCAGGCCCCCTCCGCCACCCCAGAGCAATCGTCCTGACTTCTCTCCCCAGCGTTTGTTCCCCTCTTGGAGAATTTCTCAGGAGACTTATTCTTCTCTTTATACCTTTATTGAGGTTGAAAGGGGATGTCCTGTGCCTGTGTTTCTTATTCTAAAATAAAGAACCCCACCCCCAAATCCCGGCACTCCCCCTCACCGTCACTGGTTTCCTTTCTTTGTGGGTCTCCAAGCACTCTCGGACGCGACCCTATTTCTTGTGTGTTCTGGGTCCGCCTGCCGTGGCCAGAGCAGGTCTCCTAATCCCCCCAAACTGAGCCTGATCCGAGTGATGCGAATGCTAACCGCTAGCAAGTGTTCAGCGGAGATTTACTGAGCACCTACTATGTGCCGGTTGAGATGATTCACTTTAATCCACGCAGCTACCTGGTGACGTGGGACTTTTATTATTTCCATTTCACAGAAATGGAAAACCACAGCTCAGAGAGGAGAATGATCTGCGGAAACTCACACAGTCGTTGGGTGGTGAGGTCAGGATTCGAACCCCGGTTTGTGGCACTTCAAAGCCTCTCTCTTCACCCCTCCACAGGGTATTTCTTATTATAAAGAAGTTTAGGGGAAAAAATGTGAGCGACCAGCGCCAGAAAGGTCTCTTTCTGCAGTGTCTAAGGATGGATCCCAGACAGGGGCGGCCAAGAGCTCGCGCCCCACCACCCAGGAAGGCAGGAGCTCCGCTGTGCCCCTTCCCCTCCCCTCAAAGGAACTCACAACTCTTGTCATAGGAAAGGCAAAGCCTGTTCACAGTCCGTCCTCATTCTGCTGCTCCTCCCAACCCGCAAGACAGGCAAGAAGGATGTCAGCCTCTCCCCGCCCCTCCCCCACACACACACAGCCGGGGCAAGGAGGGCAGGAGGGAAACGCTGGCATCCAAAGGCATCGGAGCAGGTGGGGGTGGGGGGACGGGGACCACGTTGGAAGGACCTGTAGGTGGGTGCTTGCCCAACCTAGGCCCCGGCGGCCCTGCATTTCACTGTGGATCCAGAGCCCAGGGCTGCTGAGTCAACCCCCTGGAATGCCTGGGGCTGCCCTGGGCCAGCTGGTCTTGGGACTTCTGCACAGGCACGTGGGCTAATGGAGCCGGGTCTGTTTGCGGGTGGAGGCTGTTAACAGCGGGGGAAGTGGTCAAGGGTTCAACAGAGATGAGCCATCTGCTCCTCCCGAGGTAAACAGTTTACAAGAGACAAGTCAAGGCAGCCTGCGGGGCTGGTTTTTCTTGGACAGCGAGATATGCACAATTCCCTTTTCTTCCCGGTGCCAATTGCAGAGAGACTGTCCCAGGCACTCTGACCCCAGCTCGGGTGCCTCCCCGGGGCAGGAGCGTGTCTGGAAAAGTCGCATTTTTTTCACATCTTTCTTGTTCAGTTATCAGGACTGAGCGACTTCACGGCAGACGGCTAACCCATATCTTAAGGAAAGTGGATTTTCTCCCAAGGGAATGGACTTATTTTCTAGAACCCAAAGCCTTGAATTTCAAGAATCTTCAGCCTTAAATTACCATTTTCTGTTGGAAGGAGACCCCTACTGGTCTCCCCAGGTATGGCACCCCTGCTCCACCAGCCACTATGAGCGCCCGCCCGCACAGAAGGACGAGAGGGGCCCCTCTCCGGGTGCTGAGTGGCGGCAGTGAACTCTCAAGCATGTGAGATATGTACGTGGCTTAACAGCCAGAAACAAACAGCTTGTGCTGGAATTGTAACGCTGGAGTTTCCAAAAGTGTTGCAAAACATTTCAGGCAGTCGCTGGAGTTTGTGTACTACAAGATGTTTATCAATTAATTCCTTCTTTGCCAAACATTCTTACCCAGGTCTACTGGGAGATGATTTCGGTGGGAACGCATCTCCAATTTTGTAATGAAAGTCACCAGGGAAATAGGGCTTGCTTTACAGAGGTTCATATTGCAAAAAATGTGGCTAGAACAGGTAGTTCCCATCAGGACAAGGATAGTGCTAAGTTTTGAATGATTGTGAAAAAAAGTGGCATCCAGGGATGAGAATTTCGGGACTCTCTGCAGACGTGCCAATAGCCTGTGAGATACACATCCACAGATGCACGTGGAGCGTGGTGAGTATAAGCCTTAGGGCCAAAAAACACAAGTTCAAACCCAGCCTTTGCCTCTTTCTAGCTATTAATACATGACTTAGGACAAGTCACTTACCCTCCTTGAGCCTCAGTTTTCTCGTCTACAGATTGGCAGCCACTGAAATTATCTTACCTTACTTCACAGTTGCAAGGACTTGCTCTTTTTCTCCTCATTAAAAGGAAAACACAAACTATGATTTATAGCTTTTCCTACTGCTTTGTGCCATTAAGATTAGATGCCTGGGGTGGTGTATTGGTTTCCTAGGGCTGCCGTAACAAAGTACTAGAAAGTGTGTGACTTAAAACAACAGAAATTTCCTGTCGCACAGTTCTGGAGGTTAGAGGTGCACAAATCAAGGTGTGGGCAGGGCCGTGCTCCCTCTAAAGGGTCGAGGAAAGAATCCTTCCTTGCCCCTGGCGGTGGCCCTCAGTCCTTGGTGTTTCTCACCTCCTAGCTGCATCGCTCCAGTCTCTGCTTCTGTTGTCACGTGGCATTTCCCTTTTCTTATAAGGACAAAATCCCACTGGATTAGGGCCCACCCAAGGACTTCATCTTAACTTGATTACATCTGCAAAGACCCTATTTCTAAATAAGGTCACATTCACAAGTGCCAGGGGTTGGGACTTCAACGTATCTTTTTTGGAGCACATAATTCAACCCATAAGCGATAGAAAACATTTTGTTTATCCCAGCAGTTTGATGATTTTTGGGGGCTGTGCAAAGCATTTTAATGAGTTGGGTTTTTTGGTTGTTTGTTTTTTGATAACCCCAAGCACTGGTGCAGTGGGAGGGGGGATGCTAGAGTGTTCCATGAGCACAGAGATGTTCATGTTGATGACTGACAGCTAGAGAAGGGGAAAGCTTTGCGGGGGAGCAACACAGGAAATTCTCTGGGCGGTGGAATTTTAGGATGGGGATTCTAGAATTTAGCTCCAAGTGTGTTCCCCCTGGGTTCCCATTACCCAAGTTCTGTGCACTTTCTCTCTTCCTGATGGTACCACATTTTCCTTTAGAGGAGTTACTTCCTGACCACTGGTATGGACCTGATGGGACTGACCCAGAGCCCCACGGTCCCCTCACCAAGGGAAGTACAGGACTCAAGTCAGGCTCACCAGACTCCACTGTCTGGAAGGAGACACTGGGGCAAAAGGACAGGGAGACAAACACGCCGGATTTTGTTCGTCCTGGCTGCGGTGGTGCTGGACACCCGCACCGCGTCAGTGCGGGAGCTCAGACACGGGCGCGCAGTAGCTGGCTCTCGCCTGCGTCCCACGCAGCCCCGTGTCAGCCACAATTCAGGAAAACGGAAGAATTGGGGCAGCGTCCCGCATGGGAGGAAAAGAAAAAGACAGCAGTTTTAGAAGGATAGAGGTTTTTAAAAAATTAACAAATCAGCACAAAGGTACCCAGAAGAAATGTTAAGACTCCGGAGAATCCTTGGGGAACGGGGGTCATGAGTTTCTACTGGGGTCTCAGGCCATGGTTGAAGGCTCAAGGCAGGGAGGGGTACCCAGCAAGAAGTCTGGAAGATGTGGCTCCCCGGGGCTGACGCCTGGCACATGCAGACGCAGGACAGTGGTGACAGTTCTGACACGTTCTGCTCTGGAGCACGGGGACCCTCACCGACACCGAGGCCTGGGCCAGGCCCACCTCTCCTGGTGGGGGCTGGGCCCTTCCTGCCCATTTTGATTCTGGGCCTCAGGCTTTATTGCTTTTCCTGCTTAATGAGGTGAGGCCCACTCAGCCCAGTGGCGAGTCCTGTAAAAGCCGTTTGGCTGACCCAGTGCGGTGAGTTTACGGGGAAGTGCTCCCCAAGGGCTAGACTGGCTGGAAGCAGATGCTTTGCCCCCTTCCAAGGACGTAATGAGGTCTGAGGCTTCTACTGAGAGGCAGGGGGTGCTCTGGGCGCCAAAAGCCCCGGACTCAGGTCCGAAGAGCAGGGCTGCAGCCCTGCTGGGCTAACTAGGCATCCCCCGCCTGAGCCGTGCTCTCCTCATGGGCAGAATGGGGACACAGGCACATGCCCCACAGCCTGGCTGTCAGGCTTATCCTGGTCTGTTCCGGCTGCTATGACAAAGTGCCCTAAGCTGGGGGGGTGGCTAATAAACAACAAACGTTTGCTTTTCACAACCCTGGAGGCTGCGAGCGTGAGCTCAGAGTGCCAGCATGGCCGGTTTGTGTGTGCCCTCTTCCGGGTGGCAGGCTGTGGTCCTCGCACGGCGGAAAGAGGGGAGGAGAACTCTCTGGGGTCTCTTTTACCAATCACAAGGGCTCCACCTTCCAGATCTAGTCCCCTTCTGAGTCCCCACCTCCCAATACCAGCGCCTTGGAGCTAGGTTTCAACGTATGAACTTCAGGGGGACACAAACATTCAGTCCCTAACAGCCTCCGACAGGACTGCAGATGTAGAATCAGCCTGAAACCCACCAGATCTAGGCCAATGAAAGGAAGTATCAATGTCACTCTCATTACTAGTACCTAAGACCTTCCTTGGTAGTCAAAATATCCAGATGACTCAATGACCTTCCATCTCTAAACCCCCCCGTGAGTGTGGGGGACCCATGCACAGGAGACGATGCTTGCTGTGACCTTACATGCCAATGGGGAGGTTGTCCTGGAAGGGCCCGGCCTGATCAGAGTCCCTTAAACAGCGCTGGCTCCGACGGGCAGAGAGGTTCGAAGTGTGAGAAGGGTCAGCATAGAGAAGGTAGAGTCTGCGCTGTGGACTTCAGGCGTGGAGGGGCCACCTCCCGAGGACCATGGAGGTCTCTAGAGGTTTCAACAGCCCCAACTGACAGTTGGCAAGAAATGGAGACCTCAGTCCTGTGACTACACGGGCTTGGACGTGGATACTTCAGCCTAGTGCTGCCCTGCGCAGAGAACTCTGCCGGGCCAGGCCAGACATCACCTACAGAATGGCAAGCTCATTCGTGGGTGTTTTAAGCTGCTAGGTTTGTGGTCATTTGTTACACAGCATAGAAAACCGATACACCATCGGTAAAGGAAGCCTGGAACTGGAACGCTCCCACTCAACCTACCCTCCCGCATAGCCCAGGGGTTACAGACCAGGGCTCTAGAGTCAGAGCTGCACTCAAATAGCAGCTACACCACTCACTGGCTATGTGACAGCGGCCCTGTTACCTCCTTCACCTCGCAGAGCCTTGGTTTCCCCATCTGTAGAATGGGGATGAAACTGAAATCATCAGAGCAGGGTATGCATTGTAAAGGCACATAGTAAATGCTCAAGAAACATTACACGTGTTAAGTCTTAGCTGACAAGTAACAGCAATGAGCCTGTGGTCTTCAGTGCATTGCCCACAGACCAGAGAGGCGGGAACAAGCCCTACCTGCTGTTCTGGGGCCACAGGCCAGCTGGGGAATCGGGAACCTGGAAAGAAAACCACAACTTCAGGGACAATGGGTGGCACCTTTATAATGCTCTTAGCGGGCACAGCACAGCAAAGCCCCAGCCTCTGCGCTCTGGACTCCCCCTCGGAGCCTGGCACAGGCCCGGCCGCAGCTCCCTCAGTCCATCCCTCAACTAGAAGTCCTGACTGCTGAGGCGTGCAAGTATGCAAATCAGGTCCACAGTGAGACGCCACTGCACATGGCCTGGGACGGCCACAGTCACGAAGGCAGACAGTAACAAGTGTCGGCGTGGATACGGAGCAGTGCAGAACACTGGCACCCTGCTGGTGGGATGGGAGACGGTGCAGCTGCTTTGGAAAAGTCTGGCAGTTCCTCAAATGGTTGAGCATAAAGTTATTACTATAGTACTACCTGGCGATTCCACTCCTGGGTATACACCCAAGAGGGCTAAACCTGTGTGCACACAAAACCTCTCCAGCCGTATATTCAGCCCTGTACGAGAATGGAGTACTGATACACGCTGCAACACGGACGAACCCCGAAACATCCTGCTGAATGAATGGAGCCAGACACGGAGGCCACATATGACTCCATGTATATGCGAGTCCAGAACAGGCAGATCCATAGAGACAGGAAGTATTAATAGATTGGTAGCTGCCAGGGGCTGAGAGCCGGAGAGAATGGGGGTACGGGGCTTCTTTTGGGGAGGGGGTGAAATGTTCTGGAATTAGATAGTGGTGGTGTTTGCATACCTTTGTGAATATGCTAAAAAACCCCACTGAACTGTATGTTTTAAAAGGGCGAATTTTACGGCATATGAATTATATCTCAACTTTTTAGGAGTTTTTAGAAAAGTTGACCACTATTTACTAGCTCACGAACTTGCACAAGTCACTTGGCCTGTCTGAGCCCCATGTTCTGCAGCTGTAAAAGAGGATCGTAACAACAGTAATTAATAACTTTCCAGGTTTGCCGAAGTCACACAATAAACTATAGGAAAGCTCTTGCCCCTGAGCAATGCTCACTAGATGGAGGTTTTGGAATTCATGTTAGAATCAGTTACTGGGCTAATATTAATTTGCTAGAACGCACACTCCAGGAGGCAGGGCATTTGGCCGTGTGGTTCTTTCTAAATCCCCAGGACCTCAAGGAAAGTGCCTGGGGCCTAGGAGGCATCCAACAAACATCCGCTGAACGAATGAATGGGGGAATGAACAAATAAATGAATCCCTGCACCTGCAGTGGCTTTGGACTCTCTTATACTAGCCTTGTACCAAATCTTGCACTTAGGAGGTAGCGGATTAGCAATGATCGAATGAGCAAGTAAATTAATTAACTGATCAATGAGTTTCTGCCTGGATAGTGAAACTCCCCGTTTAGGAGGCAACCCTTCATTTGTGTACATTTCCCAAGGCCATGACTCTAAATTCTCCCTGAAGATTGTCTCCAGGACTGAGAATGGAGCCTTTTGCTAAGAAGAGGTTCCCTGCGTCCTCAGGCCTCCAGTTTCAACAGTGGTAGCTTAACAGGAAAATGAACTGGGGACCCCAGGAAGTTGTGGGGAGCTCAGAGGGAGTGGGGAGAGCGTTCCCCAGGGACAAACTCCTTCTGGCCCCGCTGCCCAGCACCCCGGGCTCTCTGCCAGCGGGACAGCGGCCAGACACCCGGGCTCACTGCAGTTACCAAGCGATCCTAAGCACATCAAGATGGGTGCACTGACGCCAGCCGCTCTGAGTGGATCTGGAATGAATTGGGGGGTTGTTAAGATCGCCGACTTAAGCCTCTTCTCACAGGAAAAATATTTGTTTCACTGAGCTCTGCTTTTTGGAAAGCTGTGCCTGTAACAGTCTGCATCGATCTAGCAGAGTTTTGGCTACTGCTGGTTTCTGTCTCCCTCCTGTCTCGGGCGGCGTGGGCTGTGTGTGCTTGTCCAGAGCACACACTCCCATGGTGAAGCAATCAGCCAAAGGCTCCGCCAGGACACGCTGCTCTTCTCTAACCAGAAAAGAAACAGAGCAAACTGAGCTCGTGGCGGGAGGCGCGAGACCTGAATGTTTCATCTTCAAGGATGCCTGCTCGAGAGGGGCAATTGCTTCTCCCTTCCCTGTTTATCTGACAACCTGCTTCCTCCCACCCCAGCTATTTTTAGGACGGGGTGGGGGGAATTACAGACAAGCGTGAGGAAGAAAGTAAAAATCATTCCGACTCTTTCAAGGGCCCACGGTTAGCCGTCACGGCGTGGTTGTCCTTTCCCTGCCTTTTCCACTCTCTGGAGTCGAGGGGCCAGAGTTTGAATCCCAGCTCTGCCACTTGCTGGCCATGTGACCCTGAGAATCATATCACCACTTGGAACCTCTGTTTCTTCATCTGCAAAATGGTGTAGTGCCCACCTCTTTGGACTGTTGGGAGGAGTAAACAAGAGAAAGTATGCACAAAGCTTAGCAAAGTTTTGGCACTTAGTGAAT
This sequence comes from Lepilemur ruficaudatus, assembly GCA_963574885.1. NCBI lineage: Eukaryota > Metazoa > Chordata > Mammalia > Primates > Lepilemuridae > Lepilemur > Lepilemur ruficaudatus. The sequence goes on from CAUYRT010041311.1 coordinate 38,220, forward strand.
GCCCAATAAATGGTACCTGTTTTTATACAATAAATATATACAATTTTTATGCCTTCTTTCATTAAACAGTATAGTGTATCCATGCTCCCATTTCACTATTTTCATGAGCATTTTTTATTTCTTTTAGAGACTAGGTCTTGCTATGCTGCTCAGGCAGGTCTCAAACTCCTGGGCTCAAGTGATCCTCCAGCCTTGGCCTCCAAAGTAGCTGGGATTACAGGCACACCTGACTTGTCAACATTTTTTTTTTTTTTTTTGAGATAGGATCTCAATCTGTCTCCCAGGCTAGAGTACAGTAGCGTCATGATAGCTCACTGCAATCTTAGATCCCAGGGTTCAAGCTATCCTCCCGCCTCAGCCTCCCGAGTAGCTAGGACTACAGGCGCACACCACCACACCCAGCTAATTTTTCTATTTGTGTAGATATGGGGTCTCCCTATTGCTATGTTGCTCAGGATGGTCTCAAACTTTTGGCCTCAAGCAATTCCCCCTCATTGGCCTCCCAAAGTGCTAGGATTATAGGCAGGAGGCACCACGCCAAGTCTTATAACCATTTTTAATGACTGTAAAATATTCCATGGTGAGCCTATACCTCCATTAGTCTTTTAACTGTTCAATATGGATAGAAACAGAGGTTGCTTCCACAGTATTATAAAGATTGCTGTGATAAACATCTCTAGACTCAAATCTCATTCTACATTTGAGGCTCTGTCTTTAGAATGAATTCCCAGAAGTCGAATTATTGGGTCAAATGGTTTGATCACTTCCAAGAGCCTCAATATATCACACTTAACATTGCAAAGGCAAGTTGTTTTCCAGAAAGATTACCGATAGATGTGAATAAGAGAATCTATCTTACCACTACATTGAGGATTATTACCCGTTAGTTGTTGCTAATTTGATGGGCAAAAATGGCATCTCATTCTTTAACTTGCATTTAAAAAAATTTAACCACTACTTTTCTAATACTGGTTTTATTAGCTATAATGTGTTGAGCTTTTACTACATACCAGGCATAAGGCAAGTGCTCTCTGTAAAATATCTTAATCAAACTTCTGGGTATATCTTTTACCCAAAGAAATAAAAGCAGAGACTCTAGCAGATACGTATACACCTATGTTCGTAGCAGTATTATCCATAATAGCCAAAAGGTGGAAGCAGCTTAAGAGTCCATCCACGGATGAATGGATAAGGAAAATGCGGTATGCATGTATGCAATGGAATATTATTCAGCCCTGAAAGGGAAGAAACTTTTGACCATGCTACAACACGGATGAACCTTGAAGACATTATGCTAAGTGAAAAGCCAGTCACAGATCGTGCGATTCCTCCTATATGAGATTCCTAGAGTAGTTAAAGTCATAGAGACAGAAATTAGAATGGTGGTTACCAGGGGCTGGTTGAGGCAGGATGGGCAGGATCAGTGTTTGATGGGTACAGAGTTTCAGTTAGGGAAGATGAACAAGTTCTAGAAATGGCTGGTGGTGATGGTTGCACAAGAATGTGAATGTGCTGGCCGGGCGCGGTGGCTCACGCCTGTAATCCTAGCACTCTGGGAGGCCAAGGCGGGAGGATTGCTCAAGGTCAGGAGTTCGAAACCAGCCTGAGCAAGAGCGAGACCCCGTCTCTACTGAAAATAGAAAGAAATTAATTGGCCAACTAAAAATATATAGAAAAAATTAGCCAGGTATGGTGGCGCATGCCTGTAGTCCCAGCTACTTGGGAGGCTGAGGCAGAAGGATCCCTTCAGCCCACGAGTTTGAGGTTGCTGTGAGCTAGGCTGACACCACGGCACTCTAGCCCAGGCAACAAAGTGAGACTCTCAAAAAAAAAAAAAAAAAGTGAATGTGCTAATTGTATAGAACTACATGCTCACAAATGGTTAAAATGGTAAATTGTATGTTATGTGTATTTCACCACAACAAAAAGTCTTCACTGGTCTTCAAAACAACATATGAGGTGGATGTTATTATTACCCTCCCCCTCTTCTTTCAAAGATGATGAAATTAAAGCTCAGAGAGGTTAAACGTGTTCCTGGAGTCACACAGCTTATACATAGTGAAGACAGGTCTAGATGCCAGGTCTTACTCGCCAAGGCTACGTTATGCCGCAAGAATTCTGGTGGACCTGGGAGCCAGAGGGGAAATTAAAGCGAATTCAAGGTAGCACAGGAAATTAGCAAGTACACAGTGCCAAGCGGAACCATTGGCCCTGAAGGCCCAGAGTTCAGTTCTAAATTTATTCTTTCTGACCTTCTTGTGGGTTCTAAATTTGGCCAAACAAGTTCTTCCAGCCCAATTAATGACGTGGGCACATTGTTTTGAAGATCAAACCTTTTTCCTGGTATGAAAGTAAAAGAAACAATGCGGAACTTGCTTGGAGAAGCAGCCGCGCTGCCGGTTAGCAGCCAGCCGAAAATGATCCGGAGTTCTCCACCTGACGGCAGACACATGTGGCTGTTGACTGATTTCCCAAGGACACTGGTTAAAACCGCTTCCTGAACCCAAGTCTGAATTTCTCCTCCTGAATGAACCAGAAACAAAGCCTTGGAAAATATCTAAGCATAAAAATTCTAACAAGAACCAAACTTAAAATTCTCCTAAAATTATAAATTAAGAACAAAACAGGCCTCTTTGGTGGTCTCCAGGCCAGGAAGGAATTACAGGGTCTTTAGGGCCTCTCTGGCCAAGTCCTGACTTCCCTGGGAAGGTATCAGGGTCACTGACCTGCTCATGACCACTTCTCAGCCCCCCTGCCTCCACTGAGGAGGAGCAGGCACGTGGTCCGGCCACCGATGACTGAACAAGCCTTCGACACTGAGCCCCAGGAAAGACCATCCACTCACTGGTCGCAGATATATGATTTTTGATGCTTGACCCAAATGGATGAGCCTGGACATCAGATTCCCTCCCTCAGGAATGTGACTCAAGAGACACGAAAGGAGATCACAGTTGGTAGAGACTCTTGAGCTGAAAATCCACGGCCACTCTGGGGGCACATGGACACAGACGTATATGGAAGAGGGGCAGGTTCTGTGGGACTCTGAATCCCAGTGATAGTGTCAAGTGGCTGGATCAAGCTTCACCTGAAACCCACCCTACCTGTCTTAGTCCATTCTGTGCTGCTGTAAAAGAATACTGAGACTAGGTGATTCATAAAGAAAAGTGGCTTATTTTGTTTATAGCTCGGCAGGCTGAGGAGTTCAAGGCCATGGCCCTGGCTTCTGGTGAGGGCTTTCATGCTGCATCACGACATGCAGAGAGGGTGAAAGGGGAAGCAGGCGTGTGAAAGGGGAAAACCTGAGGGGTACCCTGGCTTCACTAACCCACTCTTACAGGAATGGATTCGATTGGAGAACTAATTCAGTCTCCTGAGACGAGAACGAACTCACTGCTGAGAACAGCACCACGCCATTCATGGGGATCCACCCCTTAACCCAAACACCTCTCCTGAGGCTCCACCTCCCAACACGGCCAGAATGGGGCTCAAATTTCCACATGAGCTTTGGTGAGGACAAACAAACTATATTCAAACCACAGCTTGATCCCTGGACTTCTCAGTTGTGTGAGCCAACAAATCTTTCTTAAGTAGTTTATTTGGGTTTTCTCGGTTTGAAAAAATTTTGTTTCTTTTCTCTCTCTGTCTCCCTTTTTTTTTTTTTGGTAGAGAAGGGGGTCTCACTTTTGCTCAGGCTGGTATTGAACTCCTGACCTCGAGCGAGCCTCCTGCCTCGGCCTCCCAGAGTGCTAGGATTACAGGCGTGAGCCACTGCGCCCGGCCAAAAAAAATTTTTTATAACCAAAAGAAACATCTCAATTATTCAATACCTTGTAACACATCCCTTTGTTACCTGAAGCTGTTAGAGTAGATTCCCGATTCGCAGAACCCTAACATCCCTCACTAACGCAGGCAGAGCCCTTCGGGAGAGTTTGGTTCAGAGCAATGTCCCTGCACGTCCCAAGTGACAAGCTCCCCTTTCCTGGTGTGGAGCGTTTCCAGGAGGCTGAGAGGTTGGGGCTCCGCTGCAAGAACACACTGTCCTCAGGACAACCCCTTCTCAGCCCCAGCACTGCTGTTATCAGAGTCTGTTGCTCTCTGAAGGTCCTGGACAAAGGGTGAAGCCAGGAACTCCTGAGGCTAAAGGGCAGGTCAAGGGCCTGGGAGAGGAGGGAGGGGCGGGGCCATGCTTCCAGTTCCCTGGGGCTCCCGCAGGACAGCTGCTGTCCCCAGCCAGCTTAGCTGACCACAGGGACGAATCGCACACGCACCACAGGCAGTGACCCACTGCTAAGGGTGCTACTGGGGGTAAACTGAGTCTCACTGGGGTGAAGGGGTTTAGCAGGGGGTAGAGTTGCTGGGATTTGAACCTGGCTCTGGTGGGCTCAAGTATGGCACCTTCCCCAGTACGCCGTGGGAAGCACCGGCTGCCATGGCCTCCCGTTGCGGCCACATCTGCCCTCGCGTCTCCCTCCCAGCTGTTTGCACCATCAGCAGCCCCTCCAGATATCCCTCTGAGGCTCCGAGGAGCTGACTACCGATGAGGAAAAGGGTCGGCTGGGAACTTGAATCTTCCTCCAGCCTCCTCCAGAACCCCCGGAGGCGTGGGTGTGTCCCAGCCCACCTGGGAGCATCTGCTCTTGTCGTCAGCGAGGCCAGGCCTCCTACAGAAGGAGCTCTCAGAAAAGAAGGGAAAGCCAAAAACAGGGAAATTTCCAAATGGAAGTTAATCAGCAACAGTGACTGGCCGCAGGGGTGAACTGGGCACCATGGGCCGGGATCGGCTGTGTTATGATTTCACTCCAGGCTCAGGACTGGGCTCAGCGGAAGGTGCTGAGGCTCTGGCAGATGACACAACATGCCCAAAGTCGCCGGCTAGTGAGTGGCAGGCTAGGTCTGAGCCCAGGTGGTGGACTTCCTCCCTGTGGCCATGTCACGCAATCCTGCCCCTGGGGGAGTCGGCACAGCCCCCTAAGGTGTCTCTCCTCCCAGCATGCCTGGTGCTTCTGCGCACCCCCAACTTTCCTCTGGAAGGGTCCCCCGCTGTCCTCCCCCCACGGTTCGTACTGTCTCTCCTGGGCACGCAGGCGTGTCAGTTGGCCCAGGAACCTGCTACTCACTGGCCATGGGACACGAGGGAAATCAGTTATCCTTTCTGAGCCTCCGTTTTCTCACCTGTACAATGGGAGCTTGTACTAGACCAGAAGTTTCCGAACTCCTGATTGTATCTGTTTGTGGGCCATGAGCTCAACTGAAGGAGTGGTCACGGCAGGCACTTATTTATGTCACTCAGCCTCCGAGGCCACCATGCTTTCTGCAGCACACCTGGTACTTCCTGGGAATGACCTGAGGGCAGGACTCCCTCCTGGCGTTGTACCCAGAGCTACGGCCGGGTCCAAGGTGCTTAATGATCGTGCGATGGCTCACGTACTCTGCTCTGTTCCTCCTCACGACGTCTGCCAGCCCCGGGAGGGTGGCGCAGTGGCGGAGAGCCAGGCTCAGGCTGGGCGACCCCTATCCAAGCCTCCGGTTCAACATCTGTGCATAGGGATAACTCCACCTACTTCACACGGCGATTGTGAATATTAATTAGGATAATCATGCAAAGATCTTAGCATCGTGAGAGGCACATGGGGAGCCCAACATCAGTCCACCAAAATTGTATTAAGTTCATGTCACATACATCACAGCGGGCTCCCCTTTCGGTACCTTCCTCCAGGCACACAAGCAGCTGTTCTCCTGTGGTTGGGCCAGGATGGAGAATAATAGCTGTGTCAGGGCCTGTCTCCACTTCTTGGCTTCCCTAGACTGGTCACCGCCATCTGTCCCCCTCCAAGGCAACCCTGACCCCCATCCCAGAAGGAACTAACTTTACATCCGCCCATTTGAGAACGGCTGTCTTCTAGAGCACATCACCAGGCTTGACTGTATTCAAGGTAGGCCACCAAAAAGCCCACTGAGGTCCCTATGGTGGACAAATTGCATGACTGCTGGATTCTCTGGGAGTCCTCCTGCCTGCGCACCCGCTGTGACTCACCAGGCCGGGCAGCTTTCCTCTCCCCTCTGGCCTCGAGTCTCTTTCTTCTCCACGGCAGCCGCTGTCTGCGTGGAAATCTCCGCTGAGGGACAGGCTTTCTCTCAATACTCAAACGAGGCAGGACCCCACAGCAAAGGGGGTTGGCCGAGAGTCAGGGGGGTCCGATGGCTGAGTTCCTGTGTGACATGAGGAAGCCACTCAGCCCCAGAGCTGCGGTGTTCTGTCTCCATCGGCTCAGAGCCAGAAGCGCAAGTTGTTTTCAGCTCATGTTCCGGCACCAACTGGTGGATGCTGGTGGGTGCCAGTGGCTGAGATAGATTCTGAGGCCATGGTGGGCTCGCTAGGAAAGGGTGCTGTCTTCCATCAGCAGCGTCCGCCGTGGATGCAAGGAGGGGAGATCTAACAGCACCACGGGTTTCTTACGAACAGTCAGGTGGAGGAGAACACAGCCCGGCCAGACCACCACTTCCCTACGGCCACCGTGATACAGCCAAAGAAATCTCCTCCAGGCCAGGTCAGGGAGAATCCGCCCTGAGACCACCACCCCCACCCCCCCACACGCCACTAGGTCCAGCCATGTCCGAAGCCAAACCTAATCCTAGACTTCTAAGTGTTAGGAGCCAGTCAGTCCTCTATTTTCTTAAGCCGATATGAATCAGGGTTTTGTCCCTTACGACACCAAGGGTCCCAACACAGATTCTGTGCCATTCTTTTCCCAGTCGGGCCCCCGCGTGGGGACTAAAGAAAGGTTTGGCTAATGTGACAGTGAGAAGAGCTGAGCCCTTTTATTTTTCTTCTCTTTGGCCCAGCCAAGACCAGCAGCCTGGAATGCAGAGAAAGGACCCCGTTTCTTCAAACGTAGGAAGAAGCATCTTGGGGGATCCCTCCCGAGGGGCCACCTTACGGTCCTACGTGATAAGACGACCTCTGCTTTGGGGAGTGGAGAGAAAGTGGCACAAGGTGTCTGGAACACGCTTCCAAACCTCCTGCTAAAACCAAGTTGTCACGAATGCTTTTCCTTAGCTTCCTGGGACACCGAACCTAGCTTGGTTGAATTGTGTTTAAAACATTGGCATAAATCACAAATACCTAGGGACAGGCACAGTCACCGCCAGCGTTAAAGTGCCCTCCGCCCGCCTTGTCTCCTCTGGTTAAGTGGACTGGAACCTCCACCTACCCCAGAGGAGACGTTCTGGCCTTGTCCTTGTACATTTCACGGTTGGGTTTCTGCTTTAAGTTCTGAACGCGACCCCACCGCAGCTGGCTCGTTGCCTGGCTCCCTCCCAGCGAGGGGAGGGCAGGGACTGGGACACCGAACGAACAGCTCTGGGCTCGTTGGAGTTTTTTCTAGGGCAAATTCCTCTCTTCCCCCCTCAGAAACCTGCGAGGTTTCACAGCAGCTACGGGAGTGAGGGTGGCAAAGGCTGTGGGGTCAGATAGACTTGGGGACACATTCTTGCTTTGTGATCATGGACAAGTCGCTTAACCTCTCCGAGCTTCAATCTTCCTTTCTGTAAAATGGGGGTGATGATGCTAGCGCAGTGCTGGGCTGTTTCTGAGAACTCAGCGTTCTAATGCTGAGCAAGGCCTGACAGGGGAGTGTCAGTGCTCACGACATTCTCCTTGGGGCTGGGGCGGAGCGTTGGGGGAGAGTTTTTGGGGACACTCTTAAAACTTGCACATCCCTCCACCATGGGGGCCCTGCCCTGCTCTCCCCCAGCTGCCTCAGTTTGAGACCCGCTCCGTCAGCCCCTGGAGAGCCGTCTGCTTCTCCTTCCAGAAAAGGCGGATCTCTCGCCCCCGGGCACAGGTGGGGAAACTGCCTCTGCCCAGGCCTCATGGACGGAGGCTCCTGACCACCCTCAGCCCTGAGGCCGTCAGGAGAGAGAGGACACTCTGGTTGCGGGGCAGAGATGCCCTCCCGCCTCCCGGCCCAGGCTTCCTTGGAATCGCCTCAAACCGCGGTCAGGGCCTCCGCCGGCCGTGCCCCCTTCTGTGTGTCTGCACGGCACCAGAGCTGTCACAAACAAACCGAAGTCACACGCAACCAGACATCTGCGGTGGCTCCTCGCAACTACAGTGCCGCCCACTCAGGCTCCCGAGACTCTGGTCCCCTCTCAGCCCCAGGAACGGGCCAAGCTCCTCCCTGCCAAGGCCCCAGCAGAGTCCGATCCTCCTCCTCCTCACTGTGGTTCCTCTCCCCATCCACACGCAGCTCTCCCGCCACTGGGGAAGGGAGCACCTCAAGTGTAGGAGGCCATGCGGGTGTGCGTGCATGTGCACACGCAGACACTACTGCATGCACGCATGGCACACGTGTGGCACACATTCACATTCACACATGTACACGTGCACATTCACACATGCACACACACGTTCACACATGCACACTTGGCACACACTCACATGCACACACAGGGCACACATGCACACGTACACACACGTGCACATGCACATACACACATGCACACGTACATGTTCACACATGCACACATGGCACATGCTCACATGCACACACGTGGCACACATTCACATGCACATGTACACATGCATGTTCACACATTCACATTCACACATGCACACATGCACATTCACACATGCACACACACATTCACACATGCACACTTGGCACATGCTCACATGCACGCATGTGGCACACATTCACATGCACACGTACACACATGACACACGCTCACATGCGCCCCTCTTTACCCAGCCCACTCTTCCTCTGGGCCCCCTGACCCAACCCTGGCTGTGGCGGGTCACTGTCACGTACTCTCGTCACTGCTCAGGTTCCTTCAGCACATCCACTGTGACTAATTAAGTGTGTGATGACCTCGGTAACACGTAACAACTCGAAAAATATTGCTCAACTTTTCTCTTTGCCTTTCTGGGTGAACAGCCCTTCCCCTCTCAGACCTGGGGACGGTTTGGGTTTGCACAGAAGGAACAGAGAGGGCCACGGCCACGTTCAGCCCCTGACAATCAGCGTGGATTGTGCTACGAGACAGGAGACTTAGAAGCTGCGCTGCGGTCACTTTGCGCTGACCCTCTGGGGGCAGGTGCGCTGAGACCACCCCCACCGGCCTGCGACGGGGCACCTGAGGTCAGCAGGCAGACAGGGAAGAAGCCCTGATGTTCCACCTTCCCTGGCTCCACTGGGGCCTCCACGGCCAGGATGGGGCTGGACGTGTCCCTGCTCGGGTAGGGGACACCCCAGCAGGTAGAGTGACCCACAGGAGGGGCTGGTGGCGGACAGCCCTGGCAGGGGTCAGAGGCAGTGGAGAGGAGGGGGCTCTGAGCCAAGGTCGAGACAGTCCAGCAGGCAGGGCCCCAGCCCCAGAGCACAGGTTCTACCAGCTGCCGGCTCCAGCCAGAATGCCACAGAGACAAGCAGCGATCCTGGGAGTCGGACATGGCGAGAGACCCCGACTCCTCCGTCCCCGGGGAGGCTCATCATCCCTATGCCTCCTGGGACACACACACGCCTCGGTGCCAGTTGGGGGGCTAGGGAGAAGAACAGGAAATTTGAGGCTGAGCATCACCTAAAGGCCTAAAGAATTGGATCAGATTAAACTGACCAGCTTAGACTAAATCTAGTTTTTTTTTTCTTGTTGACTATGACTGAGATTTGTGAGAAATATCAGATCAGTTACAGGAAATAAGGCAAAGACATTTTCCCGGCACACCCACGTGGCAGGTGAGTAAACGTGCCGCCCCGCGGTGCACTCCGTGGGCGGGCGCCACCCCGTGCTCAGCACGCACCCACGGAGGAGCGAGCTCTGCGCGGCGGTGCATGGCGGCCTGTCTCGGGGACTGGGGAGGAGAAACAGGGCTCTTTTCTTGGCTTCCTCAAGAGGACCGGGGAGTGAGTTCAAACCTTGGCTTGGCCTTGTGGCGGGCAGCTTCCAACCCACCCGCAGCGAGCCCGCCTCCTAGCGTGAGTGTGGACACTTCTAATGATTAGAATATGGCAAAAGTGACGGGGTGTCACCTCCAAGATCAGCTTATAAAAGACAGTGACTGCCACACCCCTGGCTCTCTCGCTCACACACACACTCACACTCACACACGCTCAGAGCTCCTGGCTCGCCCACTGTGACCCGGCAAGCTGTCATGCTGGAGCTAACCCACATGGCGAAGAACTGAGAGCAGCCAGCAGCCAGCAAGGAACTGAGACCCTGCGTCCAACAGCCCGCAAGGAACCGAGTCCTGCTCAGGGTCGCTCGTGGAGAGAGCTTGGACGTGGATCCCACCCCAGGTGAACCTTGGGATGACTGCAGCCCACTGACGCCTGGATTGCAGCCCGGTGAGGCCCTGAAGCAGAAGCCCCGGCTAAGCCACCCCTGGGTCCCTGACCCATAGAAACCGAGAGATAATAAACACGAATTGTTTTAAGCCACTCAGTTTTGGGGTCATTTGTTACGCAGCAATAGATAACTGATACAGCCCCTCATTAGCTCTGGGCTCCTGGACCCATTTCTTAACCTTCATGTGTGTCCCCTCATCTAAAAATGGGCACAACCCACCTTATAGGCTCATTGTGAGGACCAAGAAAATGAATGACTGAATGGGTGGGTGGGTGGATGAATGAATGGATGAATGGATGGATGAATGGGACCACTGGCTGGAGCAGTGAGGGGATCACAGAATGAGGAAACGAAGCCTGAGGGGTGGGGCAGGATAGGGCTCTGAAGAACCGCCACCAAGCAGCTGTGACAAGGCCAAGAGTCCAGCTGTCCTCTCCCCAGGGTGCAGCCCTACTTCTGTCCTCACTTCACCCCAGCCAGTTCCTCCTGGGGCTCCACAGCACTGGTGCTCAGACCTGCCTCTGGCCAGGGGCCCCAGAGGCCTGGTGGGAGCCGGACACTGCAGGGGGCATGGCCAGGAGGCCCAGCATCCTCTGGCTGCCACTCAGCCACCCCACACCGGGTTCTGCCATCCCTTCCTCACGGATCATGCTCCCCTTGGGGCTGCTGTTGCCCAAAAGCTGGCCGGGCTTGGCACTGTGGAGACAAACAAACCAGTGGCCACAGCATGATAGCCCAGGAAACTGATCCTCGTGGGAGAGCCACAGCCAGCTGGCCTGAGTCCCACAGCCTGGCCCCGGCTCCCTTGGCGGCCAGTCCTGGGGGCAGCAGGGACAAAGGGAGGGTGAGGCTCCAGCTCTCACATCATAACAGATGCCAGACTCCAAGCCAGGGGAACAGACTTCCCACCTGGGAGCACGTCACGGTACCCAAGAGCCTTAACAAATATCATGCCCAGAGCCACCACTCCAACCCACATGGTCCCCAACAGAGTGGGAACTGCCGAGCTATCAGCCTCTGAACCAGAGGCTGGCCACACACTTGATGCCGTCCCTGCCCACCACCCCAGGCCTGGTTGCAACTTCCTGTTCCCTGGGGGCTGGAGCCACGTGGGCAGAAGGGCCAGAGGGGTTGTGCGGCCATCGTCTGTCCTCCCCTCACCGCTAAGCAGGATTGTGAAGACAGACCCTTGTCCACAGGCTTGGAGCCTGCTTGTCAGGCCATGGTAGTGGATGGATATTTAGGGGTAACCCCCGGGATGCCGGTATGGGGGCTGCCCCAGCCCTCGATGTGCTAAGGGCCTGATTGGTGGGTGTCTCCCCGCTGCCCTACAGGGCAGGGACCAGGAGAAGGCAGGAGCCCGGCCCTCAATGCACAGCTGGAAGGTGACGGGGCTGCTCCTGTCTGCATGCTGGCCCCCATCCTTCTTTAGACACCGTCACCACCACGACAATGGCGGCTAACACATGACTCGCCACGTCCCATCTGCTCATGGAACACCCCCAAACTCTCTGAGGCGGGTCCTGTTATAATCCCTGTTCTAGGGTGGGGCTGTCCAAGGCCTGGCTGGTCTTGGGGAAGGCAGGATTTGAACCCAGGCAGCCTGGCTTCAGGACGCTGCTCTCTGCGATGGACTGGCTCCTATAGGCTCCCCAGTCGCCCCCAGCAGAGGCAGGCAGCCTGGCTCTGTCCTTGGGGAGGGTCTGATGTCCCCAGGGGCTTGTTGCTATGGCCAGCAGCGATTCCCCATCCCAAGGCTTCGGTCTCCTTCCTTTCCTACCCTGAGCTCTGCTCTGAGAGGCTCCTAATTGCACCCATCCCCCATGAGCCAAAGCAAGTTATTTCCACGTCCAAGACACAGGCGTGTTAAAATGTAAACTGCCGTGCATCATCTGCAGCGCGATCATTTGTCTCTGTCAGCCACGCTGCAGCCCCGCCAAGCCTCTGCTCTCCTCGCCGTCGGAGAAACAGCTTCCTCCTGCCATCGCCATCGCCAGGCCCGGTCCGAGCAGTCAGGGCTCCCCAACCCAACGGAGTGAATCATCTGGAGTGTTTATTTAATAGCATTGTCTCCATGATGAATAAATCACACCTTAATGGACCATTTTTCAATTTGTAGCCCCAAGTCAGGACTCCCAAAATGTTACCAGATGTCAGGGATGAAACACAGGCCTCTGGCGCATTCTCACACACGCCAGGGTCACACCGGCTCTCCACCCACAGGAGAGCCCAGCACGCGCGGTCCGGAGCAGGAGCAGAGCCTCAGGTCAGCCGTTACGAAGACGAGATCCCTTCTTCCCTCTTTCCGTAGACTCTGGGGGAGACGTGTCTGGAGGCAGGAGTGCGCCAGGAAAGAGCGTCTCCCCGATGCCTGCGATTCCGGGACAGAAAGTACAGGTGACTCTGAGCTCTGGGGATCAGACTGGAAGGTCTCGGACGAAACCTTGCCAGATTTGGAGTCAGAGAGGAAATCTTAGCCCCAGCTTTGCCATTGGCTAGCCCTGTGACCCTGAGCAAGTCAGTTCACCTCCTGGCCCTCAAACAGAGATAATCCCAGTACCCTCTTGCCAGGGTCACGAGAGGATCAAATGGGAGAAGGAATGAAAGGAGCTCAGAAGAGCGCCCTGCACGTCGTACGTGCCGAGCACATGCCATGGCAAGAGGAGCAGGAACCATGGCTAATGTTTATTAGGTGGAGGAGCACATTGGATAGCGTCACCTCTAAATTAGCGTCTACCCAGAGACTCAGAATGTGACGTTACCTGGAAATAGGGTCTGTGCAGATGTAATTGGTTAAGCCGAGGTCACACTGGATTAGCAGGGGCCCCAAACCCAATGGCCGGTGTCCTTAGATGATGAGGGACCGTATAGAAGGCCATGGGACAACAGAGCAGCATTTGATGACGCGGCTCCAAGGAACAACGAGCCAGGCACTCCTGACCACCACCCGAATAAGGAGAGGCGGGGAGGGAGCACGGCCCGCCTGAGAGTCTGCAGAGGGAGCACGGCCCTGCGGACGCCCGATTTCGGACCTCTAACATCCAGAGCCCCGAGAGCACACCTTTCCATTGCTTTAAGCCACCCAGTTTGTGGTGCTTCGTTACAGCAGCTGCAGGAAACAGGTGCAGGTGGTGACCAGGTACCAGGAGCTCTTGTAAATGTATCGCATGGGTGGATTCGCTTACATTCTCACGACAGCCATAAGAGCCGCTGCTGTTGTTACCGTGACGCCATTTTACAGAGGGAGGGAGGGAGCCTCAGAGAAGTTAAGGATCGTAGCTGGATCGTCCTTTGAATCGGGTCTGTCTGGTTGAAAGCCCACCGTCACGGGCTGATTCTGCGTTCCAAGGGCTGGAGCCATTTCCCGGTCAGTCCTCACCATGATGTGCTGTCTTCACGCACATCTTGCAGTCGAGGAAACAGAGGTTCAGACAGGTGCGTCCAAGGCCACACAAGGTCAGGTTCATCTGACCCCAAAGCCGAGGCGCGTGCTGGTGAGCAGACCACACTCGCCGATGTGAGTGCTTGGAGTGGCCCTGAGATGAACGCAGGCGGGGAACAGCCTGGCAGGCAGCAGCTTCCCAGGGGACATCTGCTCACCCGCGTGCTCACTCATCCAGGTGGGTGCCATCAGCAGGCCAGGCAGGAGATGCATGGCCAGCATCAGAGGTGCAGGGTGCCCTCTGGCCCGTTAGAGGTCCTCCAACAATCCCTGAAGTCGTTCCTGGATTTACCATCGTGGGTTTTCTGTAACTGCCGCTATGCAGCAGTAGGGTGGGGGAGACAGGAAAACACAGCAAAACCTCACAGCAGCAAAGATCCCTCTCCCCGGGTCAGCAGTGTTTTTCCACCAGGAAACAAGAACAGTTCATCCGAGTTTCTTCACCCTTTGTCCCAAGAGGCAAAAATGTTAGAAATGCACGAGGGCTCTGGCCGCCAAGGGACACTATCTTGTCCCCGAGGTCTGCTTCCTGCGTGGGGCTGAGGGTCAGGGGAAGTGGGTCTGGTCCCTGCTGTGTCATGGACTTGCCGTGGGTTTGGGGTGAGGCTCTCCCTGCCCTGGGTCTTGGTTTTCTTCTAAAATGGGGTGATCATGCCTGGCCCATCGTCTCACAGAGCTAACCTGTAGCCAACTGCAAAACCGCAGCCGGGTCACGGCAAGTTTCTGCTTCATTCGCCCCAAGGGCCCCGCGACACTAGAATGGACCCCTCTCTCAGTGCCCTCCAGACCCTGCTTTAGAACAAGCACACTCAGCCCCGTCAGTCAACCCACTCGTATTCACCAACCACCTGCTGCACCTCCGTGCCCGTCTCTGGGAGGATATTTACACTATTAACATGGACAATTAATAACAGCAACAATACCACCACGTATTGAGGATTTGCTAGACCTAAAGCAATATGTGCTTTGCCTCATTCAATTTGCACAAAAAACCCGTGGGATCGTCAAGAGAAACCTCAATTCAGATGGAGTATGATTAGCCGAGGCCACAGAGCAGGCTTAACTCCCTTTAGACATGGCTTCCAACTCAGACCCCGCTGCCTGCAAGCGCCCGTGGCACAGATGTCCTGTAGACGGGACCTTTCCAACGCTGGCTTGCATTTCCTGTGCCAGACACAAGGCCCCACCCTCCATGTGCATTATGTCTCTGAGACCTCACCAGACCTTCCTGTGAAGTTGTCACCATTATTCCTAATATTATTACTGTCCTGCTTTTCAGACAAGACCTGAGGCTCGGGGGTTACGTGGGTAGAGGCGCTGGGAAGTCAGGACCCAAATCGGCCGTCCTGACTCCGCATCTCAAGTCCTCAGTCATCATAGGTTTTGCCCCCAAAAAAGGGAGCCAGATCCCACGGGTGCTGAGCTCGTGTCAGATACAGCAAAGGGTGCTGGAGCACAGATTTCAGGGTGCTTCGCAGAGGCGTAGTCTGTGCAGGGCACAGACTTCCCGTCTCCAGACCACCATGAGGGCATTTGCCAGGAGCCTGGGCAATGAATGGTCCCACCCCAAGCCCCCGAAACGCACCCTGTGGAACCTCTCACCTGAGGGACTCAGGAGGAATCTGTCCCACGTGGCTCAGGGAGGGCCCGCCCCCACCTCCCAAGGCACCCCCAGGCCCATCTGCATGCCAGGCCTAGGCTGGTGTGTGCCCCCACATCCCTCCTCATTCTGCAGCGCCAGGAAGGAACGGCCAAGGCCAAGGTTACCGCCGGGTTTGTGTACTTTAGGGGTGGGGCAGAAAGGCTGGTCGCCCCCAGGCACAGACTGTTCAACAAAGCCTTAGGTGTGATCACAAAGGATGGGAACTGATCTTACGTCCATCAACTGGGGACCAGAATAAGATACTTTGGCACCACCACGGACGACTTCAGTGTCAACGGAGAAAGAGTGGGAGAGTCAGGAGCAAATAACACAGGCAGACGTTTATGAACGACTTTGCACGTCGTCAGGCCTTCTGCAGGGCTCTGCAGGTATTAACTCATTTATTCTTACATCACTCCTAGAAGGCAACATTGTCATCCCTTTAAAATGAGGAAACTGAGGCACCAAGAGGTTAGGTCCCTCGTCCACAGTTCACGGCTAATAACGGCAGAGCTGGGATTGGATGCAGGGCTGTGGGTGCCAGAGCCACGCCTGGACCCAGTGGCCCAGCTTCTCCGCTTTGCCACGGGTCCGTCTGCCAGGAGCTTCCTGGAGCCTGGGAAAGAAGGGAAGCTCCAGGCAGCCCTCAGCACCCCAGGCCTCCCCGGCCCGGCGAGCAGGTGTGATTAGGAGAGGCTCAGCTGGAACCTCCATCTGCAACAGATTCCGATAACTCAGACGCGGTGGTGGCCAACTTCCCTGCACAGTCAATCACGGCCAGGGCCCACTGATTATTTTTATAGCCTTTCCTGGAGTCATGACAAGGAAAACTAAATGATCCACAGGACCCCTTTCATCGCTAACAGCCGGGTTCACAGTTGGGGGTGCAGGAAGGAAAAGAAAAATCACTTTTTTCCCCCGCTTTGAGCTAATCAACAGAACTGGAGGCTGGGCAGCCAGTATGCCGGGGTTGAGAAAAGCTGTTCTCAAGCAGAACTAATTGGCAACAGAAATGGAATTTTCTCCCCCCCAAAAAACATAAACATGCTTCATCCCAGGGACTTACCTTCCGAGTAGGTATTCCAGACGTGTCTCGTGCAGCCACCGTGTGCGGCTGGCAGTCTCGGCCCGACTGGGCCAAAGCGTGGCCGTGCCGGTTACCACTCAACCTGGTCGGCCTCTTTTGCAATAAGATGGTCAGGAAGGGCAGTGGCCCAGCCCGCCCAGCCTGCCCGGGGTGGGCCTTCGCTTTCCCGCTGCCCGTTCTCTCTTCCTGGGAACAGCCTTTGGCTTTGGGGGGCCCCACACGCTGATTTGCAGTTTGAATGGAACTAATGCCCCCTCTGCTCCGGGGATGAGCCCAACGGGCTTAAGCCCATGAGCACGTCCCAGGTTGTGCTCACACAGCAGCCTGGCGGGGGTCTCAGGATTTGAATCCAAGTCCGCAGGACTGAGGAGTTTGTCAGGCTTACTGCTAAGACCCACCGAGAGGCAGCATCAACTCCGGAGGAAACAGAGTAGCTGGATTCAAACCCAGTTCTGCTGTTTACTACCTGCGTGATTTCTGGCACGTGACCTAACCTCCCTGCTCCTCAGTTTCTGTGTCTGCGAAGTGGGGCTTGTCAGGGCACCTCTGACGGGTGAATGAATTAGCAGCAGTGGGTACAAGCGCGTGCAGCAGGGCCTGCCGAGGGCGAGGACGTGCCCGGCCCGCCACGCCATGTGCCGCACGTGGTGCGAATCAGACTAAACCAAGGCAGGCGTGGGAAGGGAAGGCTGATGCTCTCGGGCCACCAATCCCCACCCGACGTGCTCCTTCCTGCAGCACAGCTGTCAGGACTGGGCCCCCTCCAGGAGCAGCTGTGGGGACGTCACGAACACAAACATGCCCCCTGTGCAAGGCTTGTGGATGTTCCCAGGTCTGGAAGCACACAGTTAATGGCAGCAGGTCTGTCCTTAGTGTGGCCAAGACCAAGGGGAAATTCCACATGTTCAAGTAGCAAAAGGGAGAGATCTGACAGGTGCCACGTGGTGGGGGTGGCGTATGAATGAGCCACTGGAAAATAACTCCGCATACTACGTGACCCAGCAATTCTACTCCTGGGTCCGTACCTGAGACACACTCCTGTATATGTGCACTAGGACAGGCACAAGAACACTCAAAGCAGTAGTGTTTATAGTAGAAAACCAGGCCGGCGCCATGGCTCACGCCTGTAATCCTAGCACTCTGGGAGGCTGAGGACGGAGGATCGCTTGATCTCAGGAGTTCAAGACCAGCCTCAGCAAGAACAAGACCCAATCTCTACTAAAAATAGAAAAATTCGCCAGGCGATGTGGCACGTGCCTGTAATCCCAGCTACTGGGGAGGCTAAGGCAAGAGGATCACATGAGCCCAGGAATTTGAGGTTGCAGTGAGCTATGACAACACCACTACACTCTGCCCAGGGCAACAGAGCAAGACTCTGTCTCAAAAAAAAAAAAATTAAAATAGCAAATAATAGCAAACAAAATAGACACATGGAAACAACTCAAATGCCCATAGATAGGAAAAGTCAATTCTGATGTACCATGGAATAGTACACAGCAGAGAAAAATGAGTGAACGACACGCTATATGCAAACATATCGATGAATTCTAGTGATAAAATGCTTTATGAAATATAAGTGCCAGAAGACAACACATACATCTTTTTGTAAAGTTCAAACATAAGTAGAAGTCAATAATATATTATTTTGGCATATATATGGCAGGTGATAAGACAATTTTTTTCAGCAGGGGAAGTCAGGATGATGCAAACATTCCGGAAGCGTGTGGCGCTGATGGCTGCACATTGTCAACGTACGTAGTGCTGCTGAATCACACACTCGAAAATGGCTAAATGGAGAAATTTTATGTCATTTACCACGGTTTTTAGAAAAGCAAGGGAAAGACAAACATAAAATTCAAGGTATTAATAGTAACTAACTTATCATCAAAGTTCTAAGTCTCAGCTGGGCCGTGGTTCACAGGTGTTTATCGCTTTACAGCCGCTATAGAGAGCGTGGGAGGGGAGGGCAGGTGGGCACACAGGTGACTCTCTCAGTGCTTCATAGCGGGGTTATGATTCATTCAATGCCACTTATTTCAGGCCAATTTTTTAAAGGAAAGCTCTCTGGACCCCAATTTTGGGGGCAGGGGTTTCATGGGGATCCCAGGCAGGTGAGTGAAAGGCGGTAGGCCACTCACTTAGCTTATTAACTGGGCGTCAGGCTGTCTGGTCCCTGGCGGGGACATTGATGGTGTGTCTGGAGGGAACACTCAGGACCCCTCCTCATGCCTCCCCCGGTGGGGTCCTCCCCACCCCCGCTGTCCCCGCCGGGTGAGTTTGGGAGGCGATATTGGGCACACTGCCTCTACTCCCTTGGCGCCACCGGGAGCCCAGCGGCATCCGGCCCGTCCACTCAAGGGACATCACGGGAACAGCTGCCTGGCCCCTGCAGAGCTCGAGTCCTGCGGTCTGCCCGACTCCGGGCTTATCCAGGCTCAGGTGAAAAAGGGGGGCTGTTTCCAAGCCCTCAGAGCCCATCCGAGACAGACCCTGACGGGTGCGTGAACTAGGTGTTCCATGCTTGGCGGCCACCCTTTGCTTCTTTGCTGGCTGCCTCAGAGCCTTGAAGTGGCACCAGAGGGGTGGGTGCGGAGGTTGCTAGAAGGCCTGGGCAGCGAGGACTCCTGTCCCTGGTTCTTACTGGCTGCTGCAGTTCCACGGACTCTCTCTGTCACACAAAGGAATGGCTGCTTCGAGAGTTAGCACAGGCTACTAGACGTGGAGTTCATGAATCAAATGCAGCGAGCTGCCCACGGTTCCTGGTCACCTTGACTGAGGGTCCTCCCAAAAAAGTCTGGCTGCTGCATCCCCCTGGCAGCACAGCAAAACAAGTGCTCCAAGAAATCCTTGCAGAGTGCCTACTAGGTACTGACAAGTATTTATTGAGGGCCTACTGTGGGGCACAGCACTGAACAAAACAGACAGAATTTAAAATAAATCCCTCCCTTCAAGAAACTCACATCCTAGTAGGGGACATTTAAGAAAAGAAAAATATATGTGTGTTAGATGATGAGACTTGGTAAAGAGAAAAATTAACTGGAAAAGGGGCGGGGGAGATCAGGGAGTGGGTGTAATTTTAAGTGGAGGGTCAGGAAGGCCCCACTGAGAAGGTGATATTGTGTAAAGACCTGGAGGATACAAAGGCTTGAGCCACATGATATCAGGAGATTGAGTTTCCCAGGCAGAGGGAAAAGCACGTGCAAAGGTCCTGAGGTAGCCTGTGCCTGGCATCATGAGAGCAAATACGGCAGGAGGGATAGGGGCAGAAGAGATAAGGTCAGAGAGGCCCAGACCCTGCAGGGCCCTGTGGGCATTGTGAGGATGGTGCCTTGTACTCTGGGCAAGGTGGACCAGGGCTGGGGGGAGGACAGTGTCCTGAACAGAGAAGGTACAGGATCTAATTTCATTTTAACAAGCCCCTGCTGGCTGCACATGGTCCATTCGGACCATCACGGAGGCAAGAGAAGGAGCAGAGACACCAGTGAGGAGGCAATGACACAGCAATGTAAAGGGAAAGTGTGGAGGCAGTGGAGATGATGAGAAGCTTCTAGAAGCATATTGCTGGGGGAGAAAATAGAATTTCTTCTTTACTGAAAAGTAGGAGCAGCTGAGCTCTACTCGAGTGTTTTGGGGCCATGAAAGTTTGAGACCTGGTTGCAAAGTAGAGCCGTGGTCATCAAAGCCAATCCCTCCCTACAGCCTTCCAGGACTCCTGACTTTTTCCAGAGGTTGCCCAGGGTGAGAGCGGGACCGCTGAGATTGACAGCCAGGACTGCCCTTGCTACCATACAAAGTCTTCATAATAAAACGAGCATTCGTAGTTCTTTGTAAAATTGCCGTGGGCACGGCCCCCCTTCTTGGACCACAGTTGTGTGTCCCTGGGCCAATGCCCCCACCTGGGCCTCTTCCTTGGCCTCGCCTGTAAGAGAAGTGGAACTTGGGGATGAGAAAGATTTTCCCCTCGTGCTTGGGAGGACTGGAAAGGGCCCACCTGGCTCCTAGGGTTTCTAAAAATAAAAAGTTGTCTAAACTTCCCTATAGGTTTGGCTTAGCCGTTGCTTTGACTGGTTCCAAGATGCCATTTCTATGAGAGCATCACTCGCTGCTCATGAAAATAAGGCATGGCAGGCGCGAGGCCCGCTACAGGATGGAATTACCAGGGAGCCGCCACCGACGGGACTCCGGAAACGCCCGAGAACGCGGAGACCGCGGACGCGATAGGGAGCGTGTCCCAGGGCCACTGTCCCTGGGGGAGCTGGGGCCCAGACGCTGCTGGAGTGGACAATGCCTCTACCCCACCGAGCCTCGGCAGCCACTCCGGGGCGTAGGCCAGGAGGCGGGGAGTTTGGCTGCTGGTTCGTTTTAAGTAAGAGGAGGAAGTCGAGGGGGTTGTGTCCACGGCCCTGTGCCTGGGTCTGAATCCCTTCGGGTGAGGGCTGAGGTCTATCCGTGACGGGCTTTTTTTTCTTTTCTTTTTTTGAGACAGTCTTGCTCTGTCTCCCAGACTGGAGTGCAGTGGCGTGGTCATAGCTCACTGTAGCCTCAAACACCTGGACTCACGTGATCCTCCTGCCTCAGCCTCCTGAGTGGCTAGAACTATAGGTGGGCAACACTGCACCTGGCTAATTTTTTTATTTTTGGGGAGATGGGATCTTGCTATGTTGCCCAGGCTGGTCTCGAACTCCTGGCCTCAAACAATCCTCCTGTCTTGGCTTTCCAAATTACTGGAATTTTAGACATGAGCCACCATGCCTGGCCTATAACAGGATTTTCAAAACCCTAGGCACAAGCATAGATGCTGAAAGGCCAGCAGTATGTGGGTAAAGGTTTAACAATCAGCTCTTCAGGGATGTATGTGCGTGTGCACGTGGACAGGCACACACACATATATACTTAGGTTTATCATAAATTGTATTGATGTAAAGAATGTGCAGCACACAATTTACAAATATAAATAAAATTTACAATATTCTCTTTTTGTAAATATAATCAATTCATTTAAACATAACATTTTTTGTTGATTTTTGCCTCCAATTCTTGTCTCTATAACCAACCTCTGGTTACGATCGATGAAGAAGTGTAGTTCTTTAGAGACAGTGTTTGATATTTTCCTTTACCTTATAGAGTACAGCAAAAGTGAGACACTAAGGCGCATGCCAGAGTTTTATTTGTTCTTCAATGAAGTAAGCAACTTCCTCAGCTTTTGGCACCATTCACAGCGTAACAGCTGTAGGGCTAGCACACGTTTGTGCTTAATCAGCATCATTAATTTTTCCTCCCTCACTTTCTCAAATCTAGACAATCAACAAAACAATAAATCAAGCCCTGAGCTGCACTGGCTGCCAATTTCCACAGTGTAAATATTCCCACCACAGCTGCTTTCAAGCCACCAGGTGAAAACCACTGCAAATGGAGTAGGGAAGATTACGCAGTATTTGCACCATACAGATGTTAGTACAACAGGTGTAGATAATCTCGGGAGTACAGGTAATAGCAAAATGTGGTTTTAAAAAGGGTAAGGGATGCGTACCTGTCACCTTTGTTTTTAATATAACTTATTTAATTGTAAGTTCATACAATTTAATTTTTAATAATGGCCGTGTTTAGCAACCAATTCACCAAATTCCTGAAAATCTGACAATCAGCTTTTTCAAGCTAGACAAGCTGGCTCCAGCACACCCCTGCATGGGGGCCGCACAGCAAAGATTGTCACCAAGCCAGGAAGGAAGCCACTCTCTTCACAACTACTCGGAACCCATAGTGTCTCTGTCACTAAAGGGTGGGAAATTTGGGAGTTTCCCGAGGCCGCACCAGGCATGCTGGTGTGCTCAGCTGGGTGGGGAAGCTTCTCCAGCAGCCTTAGGGGCAAGAGGAAGGACACATAGGACAAGAAACCAGTTTGTCAGCACATGTGACATAGCCTTTTGGAGCTCCCTGCACGAACCGGGGACCCCGGGGGGAGGGCTGAGGTTCCGACAAGGAGCAGGTGAGGACTCTGCACCCCGCAGACATCTGGGGAGTCACTCGGCACAAACGCTGAACTGAAGGCCACACGGTGCTTCCAACAGCTCACTGGGCTTCTCAGAAGCTGCGTGGCCATGGGCGTGTTATCACTGACATCCGTGACGGTGGCACTCCAGGCCGTCAGTCATTTCTCCCACCCTCATTCCACCCTCCCCGGCGCCTTGCCTGACTGCTCTGGGGAAGCCATGGCGAGGTTCTCCTCCTCTCTGGACTTGTGTCTTTCCCTCAGACACCCGCACCCAGATCACAGCTGAAGTGCTCTTCACCCAGAGTCACGAAACCAGAGTTGCAGAGAGATTTTAGAGAGGGTCTAAAATAATCCCTTTGTTTTATAGATGAGGAAACCAAGGCCGAGAGAAGGGAAATGACTAGCTCAAGGTCACAAAGAACATCCAGGGTGGAACTGGGCAGGATGACCAACTGTCCGGGTTTACCTGGGACCGAGCTGGAACCCTAGAGCTGGGACCACAACTCAGGTCCCGACTTGTCCCCAAAACGGGGTGGGAGTGGGGGTTGTAGGGGTGGGTGCTGAGCCAGTCCCTGAAAGAGAAATACAGAGCTGCTCCGGGATGGAATTTTCCAAGGGCAGAGAAAGGAGGAGGCCACATCTGGGTGCTGGGACCTTTACCTCTGGCCTGATGCCTGGCGCCCTAGGGGTTTCCCACCTGCCACGGCCTTGCCGTGCTTCCTGCGTCCTTCTGCTCGGTGCCAGGGAGGCACTAGCCGACTTTATCTGCATCTTGTCTCTTGGCTGCTGCCAGCCACAGCTGCAGGGATGTATATGCAAATAGCCTACAATAATGCCAATATGTGATTCCCCGGGGGAAGGCATGTGGAAAGCACTGTACGTGTTTCACAACTCTGTTTCATCCAGAGGAGCTGCGCGGGCCCAGAATGATTTGAAACAGATTTTTGAAAAGGCAAAATAAAATTGGAACAATACCTGGTCGAGGCATGTGCCACTCTCCCTACCCCCAGCTCTATCCACCCCTGACACATAAACCCTCTTCTCCCATGCCCCAGGAGCCTCCTGCAACAAGGCAGCAAATCTAGGAGATTGCATCGGGCACTTGTCACCCAAGCCTGGAGCCCCAACCCTGGGCTGAGCCGTCATCCAGAGAGTTGAAGGATGCTCGTCGGGTGTTGGCCTGTTGCTTCTCTGCCCAGCGTCCACCTCCCTTCTGTAGGTCATGCTCCCTGGACACTGTCTTCCCCTTCACCCCGCGTCCTGGGATAATTGCAGAGCCATGGAATACAGAATCCGGACGACCGAGGTACACAGGAGAGTTTAGCCAAATTAAAGTCAGAAAGACCTGGGTCTGTCATCTCTGCCACTGATGGGCTGTGTGACTATGGGCAAGTCGCTTCACTTCTCTGAGCCTCCGTTTCCTTGGTGTACAATGAGGACAATAATTCCTAACCCACTGGGGGGTTGTGGGGACTCCCTGGGCTAGTGCTTCAAAATTGCCAGCACAGTGCCTGGCACAGGGCAGATGCACAAGAAATAAAATAGCCGTCATGGTAGGAGTCTCTTAAAGATCACCAGTTCAACCACTCCGTTTTAGAGATGGACAAATAGAGGCCCAGGGAGGGAAAAGAACTTGCCCAAGGCCACACAGCAAGACACTGCCTCCCATCTCAGCCTGCAGCTGGGCTGCCCCCTCCTGCCTGGGGAGCTCCAGGTGGGATGCGCTGAAGCTGCCCCCAGCCACACCCCTCCAGAAGCGCGGTCCTCACCAGGCGGCACCAGGGGGCACATCGGAGCTGTCACTTCACACTCACCATCGAGCAGGTCAGGACGTGCGGTCCAGTCACGCCGTCCTCCTCGCGGTGCCTCTCTGCCGCCTCTGTGCCCCGGGACCGAGCTAGGGCTCAGGAAGGGCCATCTGGACCGGCCACTGGGCGCCGGCCCTGCTCGAGGAGAAGATCGGCTCTGAGGATCCCACTGCGCCCCAGTCTTCCTGCTGGGGTGTGGGGCCGCGCTGCGCCCGCGCTGATAGTGCAGCCGGGGCTCTTATCTGGCCCGCGTCAGGGTGCAGGCGGCCGCCAGCCGGGGTTCCAGGAAGCCACCCTGGGGCCCGGCTCCCCCGACGCTGCCTGCTGCTCTGCACACAGCCGACTGCCTGTCAGTGTCACTGCGAGCGCTGCCAGAAAGGATTCCGCACTGGCCCCCAGCAGGCGGGGCCCCCAGCCCCTGCCGTCCCACCCCCCACTCCCATTTTGGCAAGGGGACTGGGAGAGGCAGCTAATTTCAAGTCTGCACGGCGTTTGTGGTCGTGTCCTGAATCTTCCACGATTAATCACAGAGCATCTGATTTCTACTCTGCCTCAGAGGGGGGCGGGGGACGCCTGGAAGTTTCTGTTTACTCCACGGCGCGCTGGGCCGTGTGCTAATCACAAACAGACAGGGACGCGGCCACCCTCCTCCTCCAGGATCTCCTCCCTCTTCCTACCTTGCCACCTTCCTCCGGCCCTGCCTCACTCTCCTTTCCCTCCTTTCTCTCCTCCCTCCCATCTGTCCCCCTCTTGGGTTTCCCCAAGTCTCTCTCCTCCCTGCACCTCCCTGCGAGCTTGTGAATTAGCTTGGCCCTTTTCCTTGCTATGGCGAATGGTCAGGGCTCTTTCGCTATTTTTTTTCCTTTTTTACAACCTAATTATTTCAGGGTTTGGGGTTGGCCCCCACCCCACACCCCTGTTACATTCGCGTGTGCGTGCGTGCCACTCCTGCAAACTTAAACGGTGTCTCCAAGTCAAGGGTGGGGTCCAGGCTTGGCGACTGAGCGGCTCCTTTTGTCAACGGGACACATCTCAGCTTTCTGGTTCTGTTCAGGGGTGGACCCAGGAACAAAGCGCTCATTTACTGCCTCCCGAGGAGGAGAAGCCGGGCCCTGCCGCACATCCAGGGTCTGTGACACCTAGAGATGAAGTCCTCTCTCCCTCCCCTGCGCTTCCTTCCTCCCTGCAGCTAGTGCAGAAAAGAAGCCAGGAACACACAGCCCCAGAGAACAGACGCTGGCGCCGCTCCCCAGCAAAGCACACACACTCCGAAGGGCAGCTGGGCAAGACCTTCGAACACCAGGAACGAGCCTCTCCCGCCAGCCGGCACATCGCTCGTGCGTGTGCACAGGGGGACACAGAGATGCTTGCTGAGAACCGTCTCCATGGGAAACCACGGGACATCGCCTGGGCATCCATCCAATATGACTGGTTGGATAAAACGTGATAGGGCCATGCAATGGTGTGCCAGGAGGCAGTTTCAAAAGAGCGGTATCTGTACGTAACAACAGACAGGGGTCTCCAAGACATGTCACTGAGTGAACAGGGATCAGAATGAGACGTTCGGTATAATCCGGATTGTGTGACATTCCGCCCTCACACGCGTGAGATCAAGCACTGTGGAAACCAAACTGTGTTGTAACCTCTGCGGAAAGGGTCTGGGGATGGCGCTCTTGCCTATAATCACTTCATTTCTAACAATGAAAATCAATTGGTCTATTACTTCCTTCTTCAGAGACACTACACCCCACATGGGGAGGAAATCTCACCCCAACCATGTGCCTCCTTGGACAGACTCAAAGAGTTCTACGATAGGCCAGGTCTGAAATAAACAGCATTTTTTCGTGGTGAACCCAGAAATTCTATAAACACTCTAGTTTGAATCACCTCCGGTTTGATGTTTAGAGCCTGGAGCCAAGAGTGGTTTACTACAGACTGAAACGCCTTCAGGGTGGGAGAGTGTCCCAGCGATTGCCTCGTGGGCCGAGTCTCCTAGAAACGAGAAGAGCAGACGCGCATTTGGAAGGAGGGCGCTGGGAAGCGATGACTTGGTTTCCGGAAGCAACTTACCGACTCTAACTTATAAAACGTGAAAAACATCGTGGAGCATTTTTAAGGAATGAATGTGAGCAAGTTCTGACGTTATGCAAAGGGTGTTGAGAAAGCACAGTTTCAGTCCAGCCGCTTCCAGCCGCCCCTTCACTGAACGTAGGGTCATGTGTAGCTCGCTGGCCGGCAGGCACGCGGGCGGCCCTTGTGTTCGTGACAAGGTGCACGCCCACGTGCTGTCAGGAGAATCCCCCAGTGTGCTCGTTGCTTTCACTTGTCAAAAGCCGGCCGGGTTTGGAACACAGCCGGGGGACTTACCGTAGAGAAGACAAATGACTTTCCCTGCGGCCCCCCGCCGGTCCAGTCGGGGCACCCAGCCCTGACCCCCAAACTCAGGGCAGAAGGAAACTCCAGGTTTGGAGCCCGACAGACTCAGACCCTGGGTGTCCAGTTTCCCAAAGTGAGGCTCCCGCGGGGTCCGTGCCCAAGCTGACTTCGGGTGTCACGCAGACTGAGCACTAAACAACACGGACTCTCACAGCGGGAAAGTCATCGCTCCTGTGGCAGGGCTCATTCAGTCCCCCTCGGCCCTGGAGAAAGTCTCAGCTGGAGCTAGTCTGTCCTTGACACCTCTCTAACAGGGGCTAATCTCCCTTTGTGGCAGAGAGAAAACAGGCCCTGGGCTTAGGTCACTCAGCTGCTAACAACATCTAGCTAGACGTGTGTTTGGCAAGTGGCAATGGTTTTCCACGGACACTTCTCCATCTTTAATTTTTTAAAGTTTAAAAAATTTTAACTTTATCCACCCGATAAGGGAAGAGCTAACGAAATCCTAATAAAGCATGTAAGTTCAGTTAATTGTGACGTATCAGTATTGGTTCACCGGTTGTGACGAGTGCACCGTGTCGGTGTGAGATGCGGACAGTTAAGGGAGACAGTGGGAGACTGTAGGTGCACGGGGACCCCTTGTGCTCTCTTTGCAACGTTTCTGTAAATCTAACACCATTCTAAAATAAGAAGCTTATTTAAATATCTTTCATGGGCCCAGAAAAAAAATAAGCCCATGTTGGCTTTTTTTTTTTTTAATGTATATATGGAGAGAAAGAGAGAGAAAGCAAATCGTGGCAAAAATGTTAACAATCGATAAATCTAGGTGAGGGGTATATTGACGTTTTTTGCACTATTCTTCCAACTTTCCTATTGGTTTAAAATTTGTCAAAATAAAAAGTCGGGGGTGCACAGGTGGACGTAGAGAGTGGGACGACAGACCACGTAGATCCAGAAGGGTAAGGGCGGGGGTGGGTGATGAAAGATTAGAGAATGGGTACAACAAATGTCATTCGGGTAAAGGACACCCTAAAACCCTGACTCGACCACTCCACAGTCTATTCGTGAAACAAAGTTGCACGTGTACCCCATAAATTTGTACAAATAAAAAACAGTCGGGGGAAAAGTGAATCAGTTTAAATATAAGCATTAAGTACATAAAAGCCCAGGTGGCAAGTGGATATGGCCAGAGTTGTCAAGGTGGAAGTCGAGTTGGTGGCATTTGGGGGACACTGGGCTAACAGGTGGTCTGGCAGATAGCAGAGACGTCTGGGGTGACCTCGACAGTGCCTAAGCGTCCACACTGACTATCCCTTGCCCCAGAATCTTCGCCATCCATGAGGGTCCCCCCGAGAAGGTGTCCTTGAAGAGTGCAGAGGGCACTTCAAGGAGCCCAAAGACATCTGTAAGCCACGTGGTAAACCGAGGGGACACCTCGCATCCCTCACCCCTCTACAGCCAGAGGGACCCTCCTGTCTCCCAACCCCACCCACACCCTCCAAATGTTACAGCCTTTCTACCGCTGTGAAAGGCTTCCCCCATCCCCATCCACGCTGCCCTCACAGCCTCCGCGTGGCGTAAACAGGGCAGGGACTGTAATCCTAGATGCCAGAACAAGGAGGAAACAATCTGGAGGGAGACAGATGTGTCAGTGGCAGTGGAGGTGGCTCCTGTCTCTGCCTTTGAGCCTGCGGGGGACGCCCCAGGGAAGTGTGCGGATGAGTGAACGGAATGGTGGCCTGAGCTTTCTAGGCTGCAGATCTCATCTGGCCCTCAGGGTAAGGCCACAGGGCAGGCTTGGGGCCCTGCGTGGCCTTGGTCTCCACCCCGTCTCTGGCTCTGCCCCCTCTGCGAATCAATCTCAATCCCCTCCAGGTGCCAGCCTTTCTTCTGTGGTTCCCCAGCCGGCAACTCTCTCCCCAGGGACCACCCTCCGTGGTTTCACCTGGTTAATACCTCAACTCTTAACCTGCTGGAATCTAGCTAAGGAGTCACAGCCTCCCGAAGCTTTCTCTATTCCTCTACCAGGCACCCTCACCGCCTCACTGTGACAGAACTGGGTGAGCATGGAGGCCCAGAGCCCAGTCCTGGCTTCTCTGCTTCCAAGCTGAGAGCCTCCATTTCCTCATCTATAAAATGGGCATAACTGTAGTGTCTCCTTGTGTTGCTCTGAGCATTGGATGAAATAACTGCCTGCTACTCGACGTGCAGACTACAGACCAACAGATTAGTGTCCCCGGGAGCTTGCTATTGCCTCACTCCAGTCCCCACCCAGGCCTCCTGAGCCAGATTCTGCCTGTTAACAGGAGGCGTGAGTGACTCCCGTGCTCACACGTTAGGTTTGAGAAGCACCGAGGAATCACGTGTAAAGTGCTCAGGCCCCGCCTGGCACACGGCTGGCTCCTGTTAAATACGCGTTACCGTTACCGTCATCATCATCACTGTATTCTCACAATACTGCCTGTTTTCTCATCTTCCTCCACTTAGGAGGAAAGACCACGACGGCCGTGGGCACCGTGGCATCCTTGTGCCCCGAGCACAGGAGGTGCTTGACAAACACCAGCTGAATGAAATCATTTGTCTAATTCACGTGGAAAAGCCAGGCTGGAAGCCAGGTGGCCTCATCTTTTGGACTCATCACCTTCCTACGCCCCAGCATCCTGCAGGAGCACAGTCCGGGGAGCGGGAGGGAGGGCCGGGGGCCTGGAGCCTGCCAGGTGGAACAATCTTCCAGACCCAGTCTACTGGGTGAATCCCACCATTTTCCTGAAAATCGTGGCACCGGAGCTTCCCCTCCTCTACCAACCGCGTCGACTGTCAGCCCTGACAATGATGTCGGATTGCTGGATTCTTCCTGAAGATGAGCATTGTAACCCCCCATTCCCAAGTCTCCTCTTCCATGATCATTTCCATCCATCTTCAGCCCCATTCCAGGCACCTCTGACCCCCTGTGACAAACCACCGATCCGCCAGATAGAACAGGGCTCCTCGGCTGGGGAGGGCCTTTGGAGTGACACGTTCGTTCTCCCTCCAGCCTCAGCCGGGACCATAAACCTTGGTTCCGCAGAGGCATGGCTCTGCCCTGAAATCTGGGAGCCTTATCAGTTGGGGGATTAGCAAAGGCCGAGGCCTGACCTCAAAGAAAATCCCAGACACCCGCCACACTGGCTTTAGGACTCTCCAGACTCGAATTTTTTCCGAAACCGATTCCAGTTAAGTAAACAGTTTCTGCACGTGAGTGCCCACAGGGTTTCTCCGAGGACCTGACATTCTCCACTTGGGACTGTCGTTTCCTTACAAACATAACACTGAAAGCGATCTTTGCATTCCCCAAATGATTCCTCCAGCTGAGGAATTCTGCAATTCTTCTTGAGCTCAGGGCTGCCGCTTTATTTATTTATTTCTTGTGTGCGCTTTTATGACAACAGCCCCTAAATGCATCCTGTACAATTCGATAAGAATCTCTCGACCTCCCCCGCGTGCGTGTCTTTCTTCGCCACGGATTTCTAGTAAACCGCTCAACTATGCGCTGCCTAAATTGAACCCTGATGCTGGGCGCACTAATGAGGCAGCCTCTTCAAAGCGACTCTCCACAACCCAGCGGTTTACATGTCGCTGGAAACAATGGACTTACGCGCACAATTTATTTGGGTTGGCTGGTTTCATGCTGGTTGGAATCTGCTCTGGGGGGAAAACAAACCTTGCATATGTTTAGATTTATAATTTATATCGAAAGCCCAAATATCTCGTAATAGAGCCAGAATGAGACCCAGTTTGGGGCAGGACTCACTGAACATGCTGGCTCTGTTCTTTCACGGATGTCCTAAGAGATTACAAACTGCTTTTTATGTAAGCCACCTTCTTTGTTCCCCCCAGAGGAACATAGGCCGTGGAGCGGTGCACTGCCCGCCCGACTTCTGAGCAAGCGCTCGGATCTGCCTCCGCCTTGGCTGCCTGGAGGAGGTGCCTGCTCCGTGCACAGTCCTTGTGCCTGACGTTGGCCATGCTCCCCCGGTGCCGGCCACCACTCTAGTGGTTTGCATCCATTACCTCTCTCCTTTCTCACCACCGTCCTTCCTGCCCATTAAGATGAGGAAGAAACTGAGGCACAGAGAGGCAAAGGCACTTTCCCAAGGTTGCACAGCTTATAACCCACAGAGCCAGGATTCTAATTCAAATGAGTCTTGCTCTCAAATCCACGCCCTCAACCCTTAGGTGCTTTTGTAGTAAAATCTACAGAATAACTAGCCAGAAACGCTCCATTACCTTGACTTTTTATTGCGGTTGAGTTGGAAGAGAAATGAAGCAAGCGGCAAGAAAATAAAATGATATCATGACTTACCCAAAATAAAATGAGATCTCCCTCCCCAAATTAAACTAAACAAAACCAAAACTAAATCTGGAAAAGAGACATTCAACCTAATCTCCGTCACCATCTCCATCTCCGTCTCCTGGCCCTGACGAGGAGACGCCAGGTCCAGAGGGAAATTCAGGGTCCCAGAGGATCCTCCATCCATGAGACAGACGCGGAGCTGCCCCTGCGACTGCAGAGCTGGGAGCAGAGCAGTGCACTTCGCGGAGGCGGCTGTGCTGACCATTGCCGCGCAGGCCTCCCCGGAGCCACAGCCTTGGCACTGGCCACCTGCCCCATCAGGGTGGAGCCTGTCTCTGCACCCACCTGCACTGGGGTGACACTGTGACTCGCTTTGCCCCACAGAAGAGGTGGCAGTGATGGTCTGCCCCTTTGGAACCAGGCCTCCCCCTTGCACCTTCTGACTTCATTTTCACTCTTTAGGAACCTCAGGACCACACATGGGGAAGAAACCGGGGCTAGCCTGCTAGAAGGTGGGGGAGGATAACAGTGCCCAGCTGGCAGCCGGCACCACTGCTGCGCAGGTGAGTGAGGACTCCTTGGATCCTCCGGTCCTGGTGGAGCTGTCAGAGGAAAATGGCGACGTGAGCGACCCAAGTAGAGTCAGCGGATGCAGTGCCCAGATCGCCAACCCCCAGAATGGTGAGAAACCGTCAAGTCATTGTTATTTTAAGCCACTCAGTTCTGGGATGGTTTTTTACACAGCAGCTAAAGCTGACATAATTAACACAATTAAAACAAAGGTTCTTTACAGAAACCACAAGAATTCTAGTATGAGCCCCCAACACACACAGCCCTAGCCCAACAGTTGCCAGGGGATTTACTGGAACACATCCAACGTGTCCTTAGCTTATTTATCAGAACACTGGCAGCCCAACAGTGATTTTGCTTTTGTCCATTCATTCAGCATTTGACCACTGCTGTCCACACAAAAGAAAGGCTCATCCTTAACACTGGGGACACAGATAAGTCAGATCTAACACTGTCTTCTAGGAACTCCCAGGACAACAGAGAACGTAGACAAGAACACTCTTACATAGTCATTCATTCAAGAAATACTTGTGGACAGGCATGGTGGCTCCCACCTGTAATCCTAGCACACTGGGAGGCCAAGGTGGGAGGATCGCTTCAGCTCAGGAGTTCAAGACCAGCCTGAGCAAGACCCCCATCTCCACTAAAAATAGAAAAAATTAGCCAGGCATGGTGGCACACGCCTGTAGTCCCAGCCACTTGGGAGGCTGAGGCAGGAGGATCGCTTGAGCCCAGGAGTTTGAGGCTGCAGTGAGCTATGATGATGCCACTGAACTCTAACACCCGCAACAGAGTGAGACTCTGTCTCAAAAAAAAAAAAAAGAAAGAAAAAATATTTGTGTACCAGGCACTACATTAAGGGCTGGAAATAAAATGATAGGAAAGTCACAATTCAGACCTCCTGGGGCCTGTGTCTGGGACTGGGGGCGGGGGGGAGGGACATGCATACTAATAAAAAGAAAACACGTAAATGTGGATGGCAAATGCTGTCAAATGCTATTGAAGCAGCAGCACGGGGTGCTCTGAAAGCGAAATCTACCATGGGAGGTCAGGAGAGTTTCCTTGGGAAGGGCCTTTTCCACTGACAGTTGAAAGAGCAGGTAAAGTGACCGATGCAGGAGGCGGGAAGAATATCCCAGGCCCAGGGAAGGGCGGATGGTGGTGGTTCTGACCAGGGTGGTTGATTAACCTAGAACCCGACTCCACCTTACGTGCAAACACAGTGTGCTTTTTGCATGGTTCTAACATACACTGAATTGTCCTGGAATGCCGTGACCACGTGGATTAAGACAAGACTGAACTGCACTTTGGGAATTCGCCAAGGCTGGTTCACCGTTCTGGGGCCACAGCACGGCAGCAACTCCCCTCAACGTGTGACACCAGCCCTGTATGTCCCTGCGTTGGTCACCGTCACCTGCACAGTATTCTCCCCGTGAGCTCAAGCACCTGGCTGCCTCATTACAGCTTCCAGCATTTAGATGCATGTGATTTTTATTAAAAATGACTTTCCATTTACTCTCTGTTTTATAGTCGGAGAATTACACATACACATTTTCATTATGTGGGTAGGCAGGTTACGTTGCTTTTGAATTTCATCTCAGGGTAGACAAGGAGGGCGTGGGTCTGACAGGGCTAGAACCACAGGCATCCTCAAGTAGCCCCTTCTGCTGCGTGAGAGGAAGAATCAGGCCCACGTGAGAACTAACAGGCGGTGCGAGGTCCGAGCCCAGAGGGCCAGGCGCGGCGTGGTACGAAATGAGGCCGGGAGAGGGTGTGCGGGGGTCAGAGCCCTCGTGCACTGCTGGGGGATGCGAAATGGTGCAGCCGCCGCGGACAACAGCCTGCAGGTCCTCGGAAGGCTAAACAAGGAGTACCATTTGAGCCAGCGGTTCTGCTCTTGGCTATATACTCAAGAGGAATGATAATGTATGTTCACATAAAAACTTGAACACAAATGATCACAGCAGCATACTCGTAATAGCCAAAAAGGTGGAAACATCTGAAATATCCATCAACTAAACAGCTAAACAAAACGTGGTCCACCCATACAATGGAGTATGGTTCAGCCACGGAAAGGAACGAGGTGCTGATGTGGCTATGAAGGGATGAACCTTGAGAACGTTACAGTGAGTGACAGGAGCCAGACACAAAGGCCACGGATGATTCCATTTATCAGAAATGTCCAGAATAGGCAAATCCACGGAGACACAGTGTATTGGTGGCCGCCAGGGGCCAGGCCTGGGGCCTGCTGATGGGCCTGGGGTTTCTTTTGTAGGTGATGAAAATGTTCCGAAATTAAATAGCAGTGACAGTCGCACAACTGTGTGAACGTATTAAAGACCACCGAATTGCACACTTTCAAAGGGTGAGTTTATGGCATGTGAATGATTTCTCAAAAACCAACCAAACAAGCAGAGGTGGAGCTGGAGGGATGGCCAGGGCCGCACCACTCAGGGCCTTGTGGCCGGTGCTGAGTTGCCGTCTTTGACCTCAGACTCCTCGGGAGCCACTGAAGGTTTTAGGCATCAGGGTGGCATCACGGATTTGCGTCTTAGAGAGGTCGCCGCGGGAAATGGACTGGAGACGGGCAAAACCTGAGGACGCTGGGAGGTGACGCGGAGCAGGCGTGCGCAGCTAGCCCACCTGGGGCTGGGGCAGCGGTGGAGGCGGCGCCCTGGGCGGAAGCGTCGGGAGAGTCAGGCTGGAGCAATCCGTGGCAGCTGCTGTGCCAGAGGTCCAATCCCGCGGAGGTTTGATAAGATAAGAACTAGAGTACGGCAACACGGGAAGACACTAGGGAGAGGCGGCATGTGAGCAGAACTTTGCAGGGTCCAGGTAGGGCATTCGAGGGTTGTCTAGGTAGAAGGAATAGCCCAGCAAGCATGGGGAGGCGAGGAAGTGCCGGGGTTTGCTGGCATTCTGTTTGGCCAGGGAGGAAGGGAAACAAAACGCACAGTCACAACGCTGGCCAGCAAAGCGTGTCCCTCCATTCGTCACAGCCTCCCTCTCCACAGGTGACTGAGGTTCAAGGAAGTCCAGGTGACTTATACGTAAGGTCACACAGCTGCTGGTTTTTAATCTCAGGTCTGTTTGAAAAAAAATGTACACAGGTGGGTTCGGGCCAACTTATGGCATGCAGGCTTCATTTTTATGGTCGATAAAGTCATTCTTTCTCTTCTTGAACCAGAAAACTTAACTCTTCTGGGCATCTCTGTTTTGGGTTGCACATTCCAATCGCCCGAATCCTTTGATAACAAGTTTCCTTGAGGGAGAAGTTGTGCTTGTTGGTCGGAAAATGTAGCCTACCATAACACAGATGAGTAAGGGCTCCTGACACTTCTACGCAGGGATGTGGGACATGTGTATCGTAGGAGAAGTCAGGATCCGCGAGCGCCGTGTCAGCCGGGTGACGACAGCTGCCTGACGTTAAATAGGAGACGTGGGTTCTTCCTGCTGCTTCAACTCTTGACTTGGCTCTGAGCACTAAGTATCAAAAACAAATACATATTTGTTGAGTTTTTGTTTCATTCTGTTTGGATTCCAGTTGTTGAGATATAATCATTTCTTTTATGTAATGCATTTTTAAGAATGTACTTGAATCTTTACCTTATGGTTTGAACAGCCATGAAGGAAGTCTTAAAATATTTTAAAAGGAAAAGGAGTGGGGCAGGAGGGAGGTGACATCGATAAAAGATACAATTATCAAAACTCAAGGACCAGGGCAAACAAACCTAGTGGGAGACAAATGGGACTTCTGAAACGGAGGAAAATGAACCGGGACGAATGCCAGGCACATGCCACCAGCTTGCTTCCCGCCTGGGAGTTTACTCAGTTTGGGGACACCCAGAGGAAGACTGTCTGAGGGGTAAGAGGGACCCTAGGACTCTGGGGGGCTGCAGAGGACACGGGGGTGACAGCCCTAAGAACAGCAGAATTACCTTCCAAAGTCAGCCCCACTGTTTATCCAGCCTCTTCTGGAAAGTGCAGCGTTTCCCAACAGGCTTGCGGGTAAGAACAGCCACATGTGCTCTTTAAAAAGGCAGATCTAGGGGCCCCACCCCAGACCCGTGACTCCTAATGCCCAGGAGAAATTGTTAATTGGGTGATTGTGGGCAAGTTACTCAACTCACATAAGCCTGTTTCTTCATCTTAAAATAGGGAAAGAAATAGTACCCTGGGTTGTCGAGGGGGGGCGGTTAATGAGAAAAGTCCAGACCAAGAGCTTAGCAGAGTGTCGGCGTCTGATGAATACCTGATAACTGCTACCTGCTTACCTCCTCTTTTCTGTTCCTGGTAAGGAACAAATTTACAAAATTGTCCTCCCCAACTTCAGTCTCAAGAGGTGGCCTCTGGTAGAGCCTCTGCAGGGCCAGTCTGTGTCCCAATCAAACCTTAATGTGGAACCTGTTTTGTGTTGTGGCTGGCACTGCCCGGGCCATTCAGCGGCTCGGCCTCCACCAGGTGAAGCAGTGTCACACTGCCTTGGGTCTGCGCTACGCTACGTGGTAGGAGCCACATGGCCTTAGATTGCATCACCCTTGTTCACTAGTAAGTGCGGAGTGCATGCCAGAGCTGTTTTAAATGCTGGAGATAAAATAGGAAAAAACTAAGGCCATGCCTTCATGGAGCTCCCGTTCACTGGGGGGAGGCAAGCAATAAACAAATAAGGCGAGTAAACATGTCCAGAACTGAGGGCGTGGCAGAGGGAACTTCAAAGGCCCGGGAGGAGGGAAGGGCTGGTGGGAGATAGGTTGGGGCCAGGAAGAAAGCGCCTGGGCTCTAGAAGGCTATCTTAGGGATTCTGGCATTGATTCCAGGGAGATAAGAAGTGTCAGGGGGCTTTGACCAGAGGAGGACAGAACCTGACTTAGATTTTACCAGAATCCTTCTGGCTTGTTGTGGAGAATCAGCTGTAGAGGGACAAAGGTAGAGCTGAGAGACCAGAAAAGAGGCTACTGCACCAGTCCAAGTGACAGAGGAGGGTGGCTTCGTACAGGGTGGAAGATACGGTGGAGGTATGAAATGGCTGGATTCTGGATCTATTTTGGAGGTCAAGCCACCAGGACTGGATGTGGGGTGTGAGAGAAGCAGAGCCAAGGATAATTCTAATGACAGTCATCTGCGAGACACAACCACAGGGATGGAGTTGCCGTCTGAATCTTGATGAGACGGGGCAGGGAGCTCAGTGACCGGGCTAAGCGTGAGATCCCTACTAGGTATAAACAATGGAGGGGCCAACTAGGCCACTAAATATGCACGAATGGAGTTCACGGGAGAGGTTGGGGCCAGAAACACCAACGTGAAGCCACCAGCACGTAGGTGGCCTTTGAAGCCATGACACTGAATGAAATCCCCTGCGGAAGGAGTCAAGGAAGAGCAGAGGTCCTTGGGTCAGAAGGTCCTCAGCATTTAGAAACAGGGTCCAATCAAAACGTGTGCTCCACACCCGGGGAATCTGCACGCGCTCAGCTTAGTCACCAAGCTCCCGATGTCCCTTGGTGTGCTGAGCCTGGGGGGGAAGGGGGCGAGAACTGGACCTAGATCCGAAAGACCCGGCCTGTGTCATTTACTGTGGGACCTTGAGCACAGCATGTCACCTCTCTGAGCCTCCTCCGTAAAGTGGGAGCGCCACTTCCCTGGTCGTGGCACAAGGCGGTTGTAAGGATCAAACGGAACAATCACGGGCGAGTGCCACACTCTATAAAAAGCAGAAACTCTCGGTCAACACGCAGATCCTCCTGGGGACGGGAGAAGGCAGGTCAGGTCACTCCGGCTGCAGCGGTCAGAGGGGGCTTCCACGACCTGCCGGGATGAGACTTTTAGTTCTGGCAGGAAGT
This sequence comes from Lepilemur ruficaudatus, assembly GCA_963574885.1. Classification (NCBI taxonomy): domain Eukaryota; kingdom Metazoa; phylum Chordata; class Mammalia; order Primates; family Lepilemuridae; genus Lepilemur; species Lepilemur ruficaudatus. The sequence continues at coordinate 75,651 of CAUYRT010041311.1, forward strand.
GATGAGGGTGACCTGGGGGTGCTGCTGCAGGGCCACAGGGAAGGACCAGCATGTGACAGAATCAGGCAGCTACGTGGATACAGGGAGTGAGGCAGAGGGAGGTTCACAATAGAGTTCTGGGCCTGGATGAGCGGAGGAATTGATGCCGTTAGCAGAGCTGGGTTACACGGGAGACAGAGAGGCAGAAGACAACAGTTGATATCTAGGAGACGAGAAGTTCAGAGAGAGACTGGAGTGTAAGGAGTGTCCATGGAATTTTGGTATGTGGCCAGTTCTTATCCTTAAACAACCTCTGAACGCACGGACACGTTTCCACATCGCCCTGACGGCCAGCTGCAGCAGTGGTAAGTCAAAGGACTCTGACCTCAATCAAATCCAAATTCTAGGAACAAATTAGCACCATGGGAGTCTCACTAACGCTCCTGCGTCCGCGTCTGGCTTCCAGCTCACACAGCGCCCTCTGTTGGACGCCTCGGCCACGAATCCCCATCCTCTTCATCTCCCCTGGAGGAGGACGGAGAAGGAAACTGACAGCTCCTGACGGCCTTCCACACCCATTATTCTCGTTCTGTCTTCACGGCTGCTCTGTGGCAAGGTTGTCAGGGCCAAGATGTGGAAGCTGGGGCACGGAGAGGCTAAGCACCACGCCCCAGTCACAGACTCGGAGCAGGGCTACCACCGGAACCCGAGCCGGCTACCTGCATAGCCTGCCTTCGCTCCCCACATCCAGCTGCACCTGTAGAGGACAGGGGTGATTTGACAAGGGACTCGACACAATCTCAAGGACAGAGGTTCACATCGGACATGAATTCAAAGCCTTCACACCTGATTCCATGCAGGGCATCATACCCGGCAAGGTGAATGGCCACAGGGCTTTTAAGAGGTTGGTAGACACCCTGGGATCTCGCTATGCAGAGTCAGAAGGCTGTGTTCTTAGCTCTGCCTCCTCACTGTGTGACCTAGATCAAGTTCTCCCCCACTTTAGCCCCTTGACCTGCAAAGGGTGGGCCCAGGGGAGTTTCAACAACAAACTTTCCAATTTAAACACCAGTGATGATTGGCCCTACGTTTCAGGAGGACAATTTTGGCAGTAGGTACAGAATTTTAAAATGTGCACACTCACTGACTTCTTGGAATCTGTCCTAAAGAAATACACACGTAAGTGCACAGGACATATGCACAGGATGTTCACTGCAACACTCATGAGTAATAATGAACTAAATGTCCACCATCACAAGATTGCCTAAATAAATAATGATACCTTGGAAAACTATGCAGCCAGTAAAAAGAATGAGGAAGGCATGTAAGTGGTAAACTGGAAGTATCACCATGATATATGGTTGAATGTAACAAGCAAGAGTCTTTGTTGTTGTCATTGAGACAGAGTCTCACTCTGTCGCCTGGGCTAGAGTGCTGTGGTGTCAGCCTAGCTCAATGCAATGTCAAATTCCTGGGCTCAGGCAATCCTCCTGCCTTAGCCTCCTGAGTAGCTGGGTCTACAGGCACTCACCATCACACCCAGCTACTTTTTTGTTTCTATTTTTAGTCGCCTGGCTAATTTTTCTATTTTTAGTAGAGACGGGGTCTCGACTCTTGCTCAGGCTGGTCTCAAACTCCTGAGCTCAAGCGATCCTCCTGCCTCAGCCTCCCAGAGGGCTAGGATTACAGATCTGAGCCACTATGCCCAGCCCTAATATTTTCATCTCTAGAATGCTATGGAAGGTAAGTCTGTGTGGGTCTCATGAAGTAGCCTGAGTTTTTGAACTACCAAAAGAACTTGACAATGGGAGATTTGCTTAACATTGCTCAGACACAGGTGTGTCTGGTGCTGTACGCTTCACCTGCACCCGACAACCTTAGGAAGTGGGCTACTTGACAGGGGAGGACACTGAGGCCCCCAGACTCTAATTTTCAAGGCTCTTTCCACTCTGCATATGATGAGCCCTGTGGATTTCCACAGAACTATTTGTGTGCCTACCTTCTGGGACCTCAACCCTAGGAGGACACTTACCACATGGTGTTGTAATTGTGTCCTCAAGCACAGTGCTACTCCAAAGGGGGTCCATTGACTCTTAAACTAACAAATTGGGGTTTGTATCTTGCATATCTTTGGGGTGTTTAAATTTCATCTGTCCGACAACTCATTTTTATTATATCCATCTGCAACAAGTGGAGAGTTTTTGAAAACCAGTCCTTCAGCATTCCGTGTCTGAGACACACAGGGCGGCTGGAGAAAGGAGAGTCGTCTGAGCTGTGGCAGGCGCTCCACGGCTGGTGTTTGAGCGAGTAAACCACCGCAGGAATGTCCGCGTGGCCAAGTGGGAATAAACCACAGGGAGAAAGCTGCCCAGAACCCAGGTTCCTCATTTAGAGCCATTGGAAGGGTTAGAGCTTAGGACTTCAAGTTCATGCCCATCACTAAACCCTCGGCTCCCCAGTTCCAAAGATGGTGCCGGGAGACCTTTTACCCCCAAAGTCACAGAACTGACCAACAAAGAAAAAGTCCCAACAAGGGTCACACAAAAACGAAAAACAGTTGTTACTGCTCATGATGTAAAAAATCACATGAAGTTACTAGACGGAGATAAACATTCTTCTCACCTTCCTGAACTAGTAACAGCAAACATGGCCACATGCACAAATGTCCTGTTGTAACTGGACAGACTCACTCCAGTGCTGAAATCGAGGCGTGAGCAGGACTCAGCCTAGGACACGGGCTCCTCGAGGCTGCCTCAGGCTCTTGACTGGTAGGAAACAGCTTTGGCCTCAAGTTTTTGCCTCTGGAGATGAGCAAACACTCCCCGATCAAGAAGGCTGCTGGGTACACCTTGCTGCACTTTGAAAATTCCCCCTGGCACTTTCCAGAAGCAAATAGCTCTTCTTTATACTTAAAGGTACCTGGAATTAGAAAAATTCTCTCTGATTTTATTTCGTAAGTTTTTCCTGCAAAGTTGTACTGTAGAAAACAGCGTCAGCATAGACCTGGGTCCTCCTCCCAGGCTGCGCTCCTTCCTCCTGGTGTAAATCTTTACCGCAAACTACTTATTTTCCCCTCTTAAGCCTCTGTCTGCACATCTGTAAATGGAATAACAATCATAGTGCATGGGTTAACGTGAGGATTGAATAACAGAATGCGCGTAGAACACTTAGTTCGGGCTGACACAGAGCGAGCCTCTAATGGAGACCAGCTTGGGGTTCTTTCTACTCACAGGCCAAAGTGGAAACCAGCAGTGTCCTGATCATGACAGATACCATGTATCCGGCACTTGCCACGTGCCAGGAAGTGTTAAGTGAGATACTTATAAGCTGGCAGAATTCTCACTACAACCCTCTGAAGTAGCTCCTCTCGGTCCCATTTTAGAGGCAGAAGGTGAGGTCCCCTGGCCGAGCTCTTCCCGCTCAGAGGCAGCCAGCCAGGACCTGGCCCGGGCCCCCGGCTGCGCTCCCCATGAGCCCACTTTCCTGCTCTTGGCTTCCTCCTTCCGTGTTTCCCAGGGGTATAAAGTCGTGGGCATCAACTTTGGCTGGCTTTGCTGTTGTTCTCAAGCCTCTGTCATCATTGGTATAATTTTACATAAACTTGGCATTCCTTTAAATTTTTAAAAATATGTTCTCTTCTTAAATATCTCCTGAGGGAGAAAAGATTTCTATAAATGATTCCGCCCTCCCCTCCCCGGTGTTAAACTTAATAAGGCTCAGTCACTGGATCTCCGTTAACACGTTGGGTTGTTTGTTGGTTTATTTTCATTTTGGAAACTCTTCTCCATGGTTAACCACGCTCCCTCCTCCTTAAAAAAATCCCCTGAGGAATTCTGATCAGCTGCTGGGACTCTGGGGCAGATCCCCGGGAGGGTATCATGTTTCTGGAAGTCTCCTAGAAGGCAACAAGCTTTGCAACCTGACTCTTCCCTGCATTTTTACCTGTAGGATTGTCTTGGGGCAGGAGGAAAAAACACAGGCGTGCTTTCTGTTCCCAAAGAAAATGATGCATTTCATAAAGGAGGAAAAAGGTTTAAACCAATGATTAAAATTTACACGACCCTGTAAAAGGCAACATAGAAGGGTGATGGCTCTGGAATCCAGCGACTTGGGTTTGAGTACCGGCTCTGCCACTTGCCTGAGTGATGCTGGGCAAGTTCCTTAACTTCTCTGTGCCTCCACTTCCACATCTGTAAAAGGAGGGGGATGACAGTACCTAAGTCCACGTGTTTTGTGAAGATGAAATAGAGTTCATCAGGGACTGAGGGGCTTCCTGGGGCTTTCAGGGATAAAACTGGGACAGTCATAAGCAAACCAAGATGAGCTGATCACCTTAAGATGAAATGAGAGTATACGTGTAAAGCTTTGGAAATGGCACCTGCACATTTTAATGCTCCATAATCTTCAGCTACTATTCTTCATGGCTGCCCCTAGCCACCATCTATCTATTCCTTGCCACTTGTTGCCATGGTCCTCATTTCCTCACCATCCCCTCTGCAGCGGCCCACGATATGCCTCGTACTCCTGCCAGGACGCTGACATTACCCTCCCAAAAGTTCCCCCTAAATGTTTCTGGCCCGTCACAGGATGAGCATTCAGAAAATTTATTAGGTGCCCGGCAAAGAGCTTTTCAACAAATTCTTTTCTTCTTCTTCCTCTTCCTCAATGTTCAGGCAACCTGTAAACCAAAGGTTAAAAATTAGGATGGTAACAGGCCCCTCACCCCAGGTGGGTGCTCAGGATGCCTATCTGACCTCTTCTCCTCTGTCACTTAACAGTTGAGTAATATGAATCATAGTGACAACTGTTTGAGAGCTTTCTATGTACTAGGCACTCTATCAAAGCCCTTACAAATGTCTCATTGGATTCTCATGACAAACCAAAAACCCAGGGAGTAGGTACCATATTATCCCCATTTTACAGATGAAGAAACTGAGTCAGGGACACCAGCTCACTTCCTCTAGTGGCAGAACTAGGACTCGAACCCAAGTATGACTTTGGAGCCCTGCTGCAAGCCCTTCACTATTCTTTGACTTCTGCCTTCTCCTGCCCCAGCTGTGCTTCCTCCCCAGGTGCTGCCCTGATGACAAGCTGTGTGGCCTCAGGCAGGCTGCCTCACCTGTTAAGCCCCAGTTTGCTCTTTGAAGAATAGAAACATTGTGTATTAACACCCAGTTGTTGTGAGGATGGAATGCTTGTGAAATGCCTAGCACAGTGGTAGTAGCCACTGTGATCATTATTATATAATTATTATTGTCACTATTCCTGTTGTAGATTCAATTGTGTCCCCCAAAAAGATATGTTGAAGTCCTAACCTGGGAATGTGACCTTATTTGCAAATAGGGTCTTTGCAGATGTAATGAAATTAAGATGAGGTCATCAGGGTGGGTCCTGAATCCAATCACGGGTGCCCTTATAAAATCAGAAACAGAGACAAAGACCCACACACACACACCCTCCCCACTGGGAGAGTGCCACATGGTGCACGTGAGGATGGAGGCAGAGATTGTAGTGATTCAGCTGCCAGCCAAGGGACGCCAGTGACTGCTGGCATCCGCCAGAAGCCGGGAGAAGCACAGAACAGCCTGTCCCTCAGAACCTCCAGAAGGAACCAACCTTTCAATACTGCAGTTTCAGACTTTGAGCCTCCAGAGCTGTGACAAAGCAAATTTCTGCAGTCTTAAGCCACCCGTCTGTAGTACTCCGTTATGACAGCCATGCAGTCCCCTCCCACAACCCAAGTCCAGACGAATGCACGGGCCTCCTCCAACGCAGGCCTGCTGCAAATTCTCTTTCCTCAAATCCATCTCAAAACACCAATTTCTGACTCCCAGGCCAGAAACCTGCAATGACACCTGAGCACTTACGTCAGCATTTCCCAAACTTACTTGAAGGTGAGAGTCGCCAGGACGAGTTAAAATTACAGGTTCCCTGGGCCCTCCCTGCTCCAGCCCCTCAGACGTGATCACAGGGGGGCGCTTGGAATCTGCATCTTTAATAAGCACTTATGATGATTCTTTTCCTCGGGCACATTGGGGCACTCCGGCCAACAAGATAGAAATCTGGACGAGACCAAAGACCTTGCCTCGGTGATCTCTGTAGAATGGCACCCACCTCTGGCTCAACGTCATCTCCCACGGTTTCCTGATGTCTCCTTCATCCCCCCCCCATCCCGGGGAGCCCCCTGCCTCCCTCCTCGCCTTGATCATCCTCTACCAAACCTTGCTTCCGGCCCTTCCCCTGCCCAGATTACCTCATGGTCTCCTCCCATATTCTAGATCTGATTCAGACGCCACAGACCTTGAACTTAGTTCTAATTATTCTGAGACAGCTTCTCAATGTCTTCAAGACAGCTTCTTCTTCTCTGCATAAAACCCAAACCCCTCGCGACGGCCTGCAAGTGCTACACCATCCGGCCACGCTCAGCCTCACTGCAAGCCACTCTTCTCCTTGGCTGGAAGCTCCGGGCCTGGGCTTTGTTGAATTCCTCACGCACACCAGGATTTTCCCTGCCTGGATCCTTGGCACATGCTCTGCTCTCTGCCTGGAATGAACCACACCCCCCTCAAACACCTTCCAGCACTTAAACATCACCTTCTCCGAGCTTTTCCCACACCCATCGCTCACACTCACGCCACGCACACGGGCCACTGTCTGCTCAGTTGCCAACATTTAAAAATCAGGAAGTTTCATGTAAAAGCGTCCAGCCGGTCTTAAAGAATCAGAAGACCTTTCCACTGCATAGTCCTTCTTCCCACACGGCCCCAGGGACTAGCGCTGAGTCCCCCGTGGAGCCCGGCGCTGGTGGCACTCTCCTCCCACCCACACCCAGCGAATGCTCATCGTCTGTCTCCCATGTGCAAAGAGGCGATGTATTCACCAGTGTGGCCCCAGCATCTAGCCTGTGCCTGGCTGGAGGCTGGGCCTCGATAAATATGTGCTGAATGAAGGAATAAATAAATGAATGGATGCCCTCCCCCTCCCTACCTCCCACGGCCACACCACTCATTTGCCATTTAATCACCCCCTTCCTTGCAAGACTCATTAATTTGCCGCCCCAGTGCCTCCCTCCTCAGGAGATCTTATTCAAACACAAATCTGATCCTTTCATTCCCCAGTTTTAAGCATTTGCAGAGAGTCTCCCAGAATAAACTCCTGCTTCCCACCTACTCTTCCAGCCCCGGTCTCCCGAGAGGGCCCCCACCCAGCGCGCACCCACGCCCTGCTCGCGGGCAGGCTGCGGACACGCCGTGTTCTCTCCCTGCCCACCCCCAACCGCTGCTGCGAGGCTCCCTCTCCTGGAATGCCTCCTCCCCGCCACGCCGCCAGCAAACTCCTACTCATTCCTCAGCCCCAGCTCTAACCGAAGTCACTTCACCCGTGAAACACTCCAGAGCCCCCTGGGGCTGACTTAGTCATTCTCTCTTCTCTCCCACTCCTCGCCTTTCATCCCCGGCCCCAGCACTGAGTAAGCTTAAAATAGCAGCTGGTGCCTTCGGAGCCCCGCTGGGTGCCAGGCACCAGGGAGCTTTATCTCTCTTAATCCTCACACCCGTCCTCAGCCCCTGCCCCCAAACCTAGAGCAACACAGGGCGCATTTTCTCACCTCCAACTGCCCAGGGAAGCCATCCCTGCCACCCCGTCTCACATTCTCTTTCTCCCTCTACTCGTCTCCCCACCCCGGGCCTTCCCACCCCACTTCTTGGCTTCTCCGTGGCTCTAACCACTCAGATCCCATATATTTTAACTCATTTATTTGTGTTTGTCTCTACCCCCTGGAATGTCAGCTCCAGGATGGTAGGATTTTGTCTTTTTTTTTTCTTTCTACAGTTTCATTAACGTCTAGAATAGTGCTTGATATATAGCAGGTTCTCAATCGACATTTATGAAATCAAAGAAGGTAGATATTAATTATCACCATCTTCATGTCATCCCTAAGGAAAAAGAGAATATTAAGACATGTGTCCGGAGTTCCACAGCTGGATGGCGGGAGAACCAGATGTGACCCCTGGGCGGTGAAGTCTAGTGTCCACTCCCTTAACTACTGTGCCCGCCACCTCCAGGGGACAGTTTGTGGGTGTCTCTGCATGGGTCTGACTCCTCAGCTAGACTGTGGGTTCCTTGGAGGCGAGAACTCTGTTGTATACATATTTCTATTTCTTTGTCTGATCCTTGCTAGGTGCTCAAGGACCGCTTGCTGAACCCGTCTGTGTGCACACGGTGCGGTGCTCACTCAATGGCAGGAGTCACAGCATCATTCTTTTGTTGTTGGTGCTATCCTTTGTCTCCATGCCAAGCACCATGCTATAAACACAGTCGGGGCTTAACAGATATTTGATACATTAGCAAATTTCATCATGGCAGTAGGTAATAAAAATAATTAGACAGCAAGACTGTTAATCAATAGGTAACATTTTTGGAGTCCTTGTCCGGTGCTGGGCCCTATCCTAAGTGCTTTGTACATGAATTAAGACAATTAATTCTCTTATTATCCTCATTTTACAGATGAGGAAACAGAGGCTCAGAGAAGTTAAGAACGGGCCCAAGGTCACACAGCTAGGAAACGCAGGGACAGGGCTTGACTATAGGTATCTGGCCTGAGCTATGCTCTTAACGACCACCTTTGGCCACCTCTTAGCCTGTCCAAGAGATATCCACTAAAAGTTTGCCCTCTGTGAAAACAAAAGGAGTGGTTTATTTATTACACATTTCCATTTTATTTGAAGGAATTTCTTTAGAAGGCTTTGGTGGGCACTATTATTTGGTATATATTAGCCACTAATATCTGCACCACGCTTGATGGTTTGCAGAGCAGCGTCACGTGTAGTTTCTCATCTGAGCCCTGGGACGATCTGATGAGGTAGGAACTGCTGTCTACCTCCTTTTATAGAGGAGCAGAGGAGAAATCTGAGGCTCTGAGTGGTTAAGAGAACCAGGTCAAGGTCACCCAGACAGCAAAGAGCAGAGGAAGCGCTCAAATGAACATCTATCAGTTTATAAAACAAATAAGATCTAAGTGCCTCCAAATATAAAGCTCTTTCATGCAACTTAAAATTAAGCGAGCTAATCCACGGAAAAGCAGTTAGCACAGTCCCTGGCACCTAGTACATCTCTTACAAATGTTAACTATCATCATCTTCATCAACACCTCCTGGGAACTGGAACATTCTGGCTGATGCCTGCAGCCTGTCTGTTGACCCTGATGGAAAGATTATTCTTTTCATTCCAGTTCATCCCTGGTAATGTTGAAATAATGATCAATTTCCACTATCCCTGGGGTACCATAGAATGTTAAGAGCTGGCAGGGGTTGTGGAGATGATCTCATATGGTGCCTGCATTTACAGATGGAGAAATTGAGTCCCAGAGAGGGGTCACAAAGCAAACCTGTGGCAGAGCCAAGCCAAGGGCAAGGCTGAGGCTCTGTGCCTAGCACATACTGCCTCCCGCAAAGATGGGTTTTTACCTAGAAGGGCATCTAACTCCTTAAAGGCTACAGAAAATAATGCATTTGTTTCCCTAGCTGTGAGCACCACCAAGTATTATAAACTATTAACCAGAAAACAGATCATGTGCCTTAATTCCACCTCTGCTAAAGGGCTTAAAATGCTTCAGTGAGTAGTCTGAGATTCATAAATATACACTTTAACTCTTTCTCAAAGAATTATTAACCAGCTCCATCAAACCTGGAACTTGAGCAATCAAGGAGAAAAAGAGCTGGCAAGAGAAATTTCTTGAAAAAAATTTCACCAGCATTGTAGATGACTTCTTGTTACCTCTTTTTTTATTTCTTCTAATAGTTGGAGGAAGAAAGAAAAAAAGAAGTATCATTATGCAAGATATGAACTAAAAAAAACTAATTGTGGAAAATTACAAAATCCACCTCACCAGGTAGATTTTAAATGAACACAACAGGGTGTTTGTAGGACTTAAAGACAAAAAGTATTGAAAAGGAGCATAAAGCAGAAGTGTAACCCTCACTAACTTCTTTCAGAGGTGGAGATGGGCCCGAGAGACCTGACAGTGTGTGGGTGTGACAATCTCTGGGAGCCCATTCCCAGCTAATGATTTTGTGAACCTATAATTTACCAAGTCCCTAATGTAATACATTCCCCTTACTTATCTCCCTAACCCACTGAACATTAATTCTCCCAGGCATGGGACTAGCTTTTCATGCCACATGTAGGTCTTGATCAGCTTTAGCTTGAGGATTTGGGGGCGGGGGTGGGGGATGATGGTAAGTCTTCAAACCCAAGAAACAGGAACATAAATCCTTCTCTGTGCTGTTTCTCAGGGCTTCCTGCTTCTGAATAAAGGCTGAAATTCAGGCTCTGTGAACAAACTTATGGCCCTGACAGCTCTTGGAATGAAAGGGCTCTCCTCCTCCACAATACTTTTATCAAATTCAAACCATTTTCCACATTCCTTCCTTACACAACCCAGGCGCACCAGTGACGCAGGACTCGGAGCAAATTCCGCTTAGGAGATCGAGGAAGCTCTGGCCTGGCCCTCCCTTCTAGAAAGGAAAGTCCAAGTAAAGAGGGATGCCACACCCGGGGGAGGGGAGAGAGGATGTGACGGCACCTCCAGGAATGCAGGGCCCACGCAGGTGTGCTGGCACCCATGAACTTCCTTTTCAAAAGGGCCTGATAAATCAGTATCGATCACAGGACTAAACCTCAACCCCGCAACACTCACTCACACAGAGTGGGGCCCTTGTTCTGGACTGCAGCCCTGCCCACTGGGGAGAGGGAGGTGAAAGCTGAGAATGGAGATCCCTAAAGGTTGTGACGTGTCTTCTAGTCCAGCGATGATCAGAGTGCGGTCCAGGGACCTCCGGGAGTCCCTGAGACCTTTTTAGGGGACTAGCAAGGCCAAAATTCTTTTCACAATATTAAGATGTCATTCATTCTTCTCATCCTCATTGTCTCACAAGTCCACAATGGAGTTTCCCAGGAAGGACAAGATTTGTGATGACATCATGGCCCTGATGACGACTGGAATGTGTGCTTGCGTATTCTTGTGTTCTAAACTTGTCTCACCTTTAATTCTAATATGATAAATATTGAAAGATACAACACACAAAAATACTTTGGGGTCCTCCATAATTTTTAATAGTGCAAAGGGGTCTTGAGATCAAAAAAGTTGAGAACTGCTGTACTAGTCCCAACAGTTAAGAGTTACAGGCCCTGCAGCTGCTCCATCAGGCATCACACTTTATTTCCAGCTGAGTTTGAGTCACATCATAGGTGCTCTCGAACAGGGGGTGGAGAAGGCA
>CAUYRT010041314.1:0-22774 GCA_963574885.1 Lepilemur ruficaudatus
AAAAAAAAAAAAAAAAATGCAATAGCCGATTTTCAGGCTTCAGTTTATTGTAATAGGTCCATTTAAATGTCTCATTACAATGTATTTATTCAGTCCCCTGTTGTTAGACATTTAGATTATTTCTAGCTTTTCACTATTATAAATAATAGTAAAGAGCATTTGGATACATGTTGTCCAGTTTCCCTCTGGACACACTATGGTAATCCCCTTCCTGTTAGCAGTGTGCTGTGTCACTGGGCCGACTGGTCGTAGAAATGCACATCTACATGAAAAGCCAGGCCTGCTCCTGGTATGTGCAGTGTCCTGGACAAATGGTGCACAACTTGCTCTAAAACAAATGCACACATAATTTTAAAAATGTATTGCAAAATATACAGCCCATGTGCTGTGTGCTGTATATTGATTTATTGGTAAAGATTGAGTATAATGGGTGGAGAAGGGGTACTTGAGTATTTATCTCTCATCCGGTCGGTGCACGTGAAGGGTCTCTGTGGTGTCCAGGACCATCTATTCACCTCCTTTACTGTCAAGCGCACCATTCCTCGCTACAGTCATGTCTCCTGGAGAAATAGATAGCAATGCTGTCATCACTCACCATGCCGTGGCTCTCGGGAACCCGTTTGACTGAGACAATGTAGACTTGGGACCATTTGTGCACCGCTGGCCCCATCGTCACTCGTGAGGCTGCAGCATCCCCCTGCTGTCGTGATTGCTGGCTCCTGCTGACTCAGAGCTGCTGCTGTGCTTCGTTGCTGATGATCACAAACGCCAGTCTTACTGGACTGTGCAGAAATGTACAAAGGCTAATTCATCTTCTGGCTATGATAAATTTACCACGTGGGATTTTGTAGCATAAAGATAGAACAATGATCTTCCCTCTGCGTCTTTTCTTGAACTCTAGGCCATAATGGCTGCAGTCTTAAAATGTGATCTCTTTGCATGTGGCCCCCACCCCTGCCGTCACACCCAACCACTGTGGGAGGGGGTAGGCAAGGAGCCCAGGGGCTGAGCGAGAAGCTCTTCCTGAAGGACTTGAGACGGACCCAATCACATTGATTGGAGGTGAGAGAGGACATGTGCAGGTCAGCATTGGATAGCAAAGGTCACTCAGGCCCTCAAAGGGGATGGCATGTGGGCTATAGAGGGGCTGAGGGTACCACTCAGGGTGCCAGAGGCAGGCATAGGGTAATGGACACTGCTGCCACAGCTGCTGCCTCAGGGGCTGTGGACTGCAGGCAGATCAGCCCAGATGGGCCGTGTTGGTCCACACACACTGACTATCAGTAACTCAGAGCTCCGAAATGGCCATATGGCTGAGGCAGTTGAGAGCCCAAAACCAGTGTGTTGGCCCCACTCTGGTGGCCCTATCTTTTGAGATTGTGTGAAAGAAGTACTGTTCCAGTAAGGAATAGCAATGTGCTCACTGCTCTCCTGGAACCGCAGTGGCCACAAGACTCTGAGTGGCCTCACAGACAGGGAGGCCTCCCCAACCCTCCGCCTGCCCCTCCAGCCCTCACCAGCTCTTTCGGACGGCCACTGTACTCAGGGTGGGAAGTAGAGGGTCAGAGAAATGAGTACTGAGACCCCTGAGGGACCTAGTTTGGGCCTGGGCCTGGCCCCACTTGGAGACTTAGAAAATGTTGAAGAAGGCAGCACAAAGTGAGCTTTTGACCCAGCACCTGGGTCTAAAGGCAGAGTTGCGTCCACCATCCACAGCAATAACTGAATGTGACTTTTGCAGTATACTCACCAAGAGCAAGGAGTTATTTTCATTCCTACTCTTGGTGGTGGGTCCAATACCAGTAGGGAGCAAATGTGGAAAGTCTTACGCCTTCCAGCCAGGGGTACCCTAGCACTCTGTTTAGCCAGATTGTTGGCAAGTATACAGCAATGGCTTATAGAATAAAGAAGGAGAAGTATGGGAACACACAGTTCTCATCAACTAAAAATAACATCTAATGCTTATTTTTTTAGTAATCCTCTTTCAGCTATAAATTTGCTTCATAGTCTATTGGATCCCTGACTCTCCTTAGCTAACTTCTGAGACTAACTTCTGTTAAAGTGTTGTTGCAAGGAAGGCTGATGTTTTCATAGGGCTTGTCAAAATAGATAGGCATGACTTGTTTAATAGTTCCAGGAAATATATAATGACTTTTCTTTAAACTAAGAATTCATAATCTGGATTTGTGAAAAATGCTGTATTGGCACTCCCTATAACATTTCTGGGACTCTTTTAAAACAAAATGAATGGTTTAATTAACAAAAATAAGTGGTTTAAAGGATTGTTTGTGGTGTTGGAATTTTTTAAAACCAATTTTTGATCTTTTACAGGCTAGTAAGCAATTTTCCTTACATTATGAGAGTGAGCAGTAATTGTTTCCTTATTACAGAGATTTTAAACTCAGTAAAATTTTAAGTCTTTAACCAGCTGGGTTTTTAGGCTGTAGCAGCAGCTTTCAGATGAAAACTTTGTATGAGCAGTTTGCTTTTCTAATTTTCTTCCAAAGAAGAAAGAAAAGAAAGAAGGGAGACAGGAAAAAAGAAAGGAGGGAGGGAGGGAGAAGTGGTGGAAGAAAAGAGAGAAACAAAAGAGAAAGAGAGAGAAAAAGGGAGAGAAAGAAAATAGAAATTTCTGGATTTGTGGTTATGGACCATCTGTCTAAGCATATCCGTTTCATGTTTGTATTTAAAGGACATGACAAGCAGAGTCCTTTCAGCTTGAATTCTCAGTAATGCCTCTTTGCAAAGACGGCCTGTGTGCTGCTTTCTGGCTGGCGTGTCTAGCTTGTTTGGGGGGAGGGGTTGGTGAGAATTAATCTGGAAAACTGACTTCTCTTACTCAGACATAGCTTTTCTGGAGCAGGATATTTTCAGAACATTTATAGAGGGATAACATAGTTGAAGTCACAGAATTCATTCCCGCACTGCTGGGCTGCTTAGTTCCCCAGTAAAGCACTGCTCTGCGGTCAACGGCCCACGTCAGGAGGACTGCCAGAGCCATGTCGCACTCACAAAGACTTCTTACTGCCCCAGCAATGCCACTTTTCCCTAATATTAATTTCAAATAATAACTTATTCTTTCTCCTAATGGATACTGACTTACTTGAGATTTGAAATTTTAACTAATACTTTTTTTTTTTTTTTTGAGACAGAGTCTCACTTTGTTGCCCGGGCTAGAGTGCCGTGGCGTCAGCCTAGCTCACAGCAACCTCAGACTTCTGGGCTTAAGGGATCCTTCTGCCTCAGCCTCCCAAGTAGCAGGGACTACAGGCATGCGCCACCATGCCCGGCTCATTTTTTCTATATATATCTTAAGTTGGCCAATTAATTTCTTTCTATTTATAGTAGAGACGGGGTCTTGCTCTTGCTCAGGCTGGTTTTGAACTCCTGACCTTGAGTGATCCGCCCACCTCGGCCTCCCAGAGTGCTAGGATTACAGGCGTGAGCCACCGCGCCTGGCCTTAACTAATACTTTTAAATGTGACTCCATTTCAAATGGTTGAGCCTGATCCTTTCACTATGCCAATATCATGTAGAGTCAGGGATGGGGAAAGACACGAAGTTGTGGTTTTGTATGTTTGCTACACATTTGTCCTAGGCAGTATGTTACTGAGAAATACAGAAAAATCAATAATATTGGTATTCTGTAGAAATACATATTGCTCATCTCAGAGAGATACCTAAAAAAAAACTATGTAATCTCTTTATATTTCTCCTAAATTTCAACATCTTTTGGATATAAAATGGCATTTTTTTTTAAGAAGACCTTGAAGATCTCTTATAGCTCTATTAATCTAAGAACTGCCGTTGTTTCATCAAAGGAGAGAAGAATTCATGCTTGGACAAAGGAGAGAAATTGGTGGCCAAGAAAGGCCTTCACTACTAACACTCTTATCTGCGTTACATTGTAATACAGTCTGGGATGGGCGAGTGTCTGGGCTGAGAATGTACTGTGCTCCTGTAAGGATGGAGAAGGCCAGCTCATTTTCAGTTCATCAACTTCCAGAAATCATCCTCTTCACATCTCTATCAGCTATAAAACAGAAGGCACCTGCAGCTGGGATTCTGAAGAGAAGTTAGTGCAGGGACTGTTTTTTGAGCTGTGGGCAGGGTCCAGGGCCCCCACAGGGGAGGTCGAGGCACTCAGGACTAGCAATAGCATAATGCCAGTGTTCCTGGAGCCCAGGGAGTTGGTCCCGTCCCAGTCTACAGCTGACAGGGACAGGGCCGACAACTTTTGCCCAGCAAGAACCCATCCACAAGCTCAGCTAAGCCAGCTGGATGTTTATCCTCAAGAAATTGAGTTTAGCCACCAGAGATGCAATCAGTCACATGGTCTAAGACCCTAGAGTCATGAGATCAGGCGGAGCTACAGCCGATCAGGAAGAGCCACACGTGAGCAGAGTGGCAGAGCGTCATGGAGGAGTGTGACCTGGAGAGAGAAGAGGACAGATACAGAGAAAGTAGAAATTAAAGCACATATGACCCCAGGAACATAGACAGAAAGGGATGGCCTCTTTGATATCTTTGAATCCTCACTGTGGCCCAACCTAGTCCTTTTCAGTCCTTAACTATTAGGGAGTTACAGCTCTTACACCCTTTGGTTACACTGGCTTAGAGCAAACAAAATTTTCCTGAGATACCATTAAACATTTAATATTATACTTTGTAATAATTGCAACATATTCCATTTTGTGAATTAAATAAACCACAGCTTATTTAATACTTTCCTCATTGTTTCCAATATTTTGCATTACAAATATGCTTGTAAGGCAATCTCTGAGTACATCTATGATTTTTTTCTAAAGATGAATTTCAAGAAGTGGAATTGCTGGCTAAGTGGATATTTTCGTGTGTTTTGTTTATTGCCTTTGGTTTGACCAATTATACTTGGACAAGCAGTGTATGGCGGCCCCAGTTTCTACCGATCCTCTAAATACTGTAATTCTTACTATTTTCTTATCCATGCCAATATGTTACGTTGAAAACGAGTACTTCGTGGTTAATTTGCGTTTCACTGACTGAACTTTTCCCCGAATGTTGGTGGGCACTTACATTAGTATGTATGTTTCAAGTTTAAGACCTTGGCTTATTTTCTGTTGCTGTGCTCAACGTTTTCTTATTGATTCGTGAGAGATTTTCAAATTAGCCCATTATCTGTCATCACGGTTTAAACCTTTTTCTGGTTTATTGTTTGATTTTTTTCATTTTGTTTTTTTGACACAGAGAAATTTCACAATTTTCCCCCTCATTCTTTTTTAAATTAGGAAAATAATACCTCATCATTAAAAAACAAAACCAAAAAAGTATGTAAGTAAAAACATGTGAGACTCCGCTTGCGCATCCCCACCCCACCCCCAGAGGCCCTGACGCCAGCAGCCCAATGCTTCTCTCCCCACCATTCTGCAGACAAATACAAACATATGCTTCTAAGTTTTAAAAACAAAAATGAGATCATGTATATTATTCTACAACTTATTTTTTATCCTAAAACACACCATGGACAACTTTCTAAGTCAGTAATATGCATCTGCTTCATTTTTCAAAATGTATGACATAATATGGATATACCATGTGCTTAAACAACCACTCCCCCATTGATAAACATTTAGAATTTTTTTCTCTAGAGACAGGGTCTTGCTCCGTCACCCAAGCTGGAGTGCCATGGTGTGACCATAGCTCCCTGCAATCCTCCTGCCTTGGCCTCCCAAAGCATTGGTATTATAGGTATGAGCCACTCACCACACCTAGATTGTTTTTAATATTATAAACAACACAGCAACAATCATAATTAACAAATACCCTTGTATTATTATGCAAATATTTCTACAGAGTAGATTCTAGAGGGAATTTCTGGATCAATGGGTACATTTAAAATTTTGATAGTTGCTATCAAACTGTCCTTTAAAAAGACTATATCGACTTACACTTTCTCCACTAACAATGAATAAAAGAACCCATTTCCCTCAACAGTTATTACCAATCTTTTTACTTGTGATGAATCTGGTAGGTGAAAATAGTACCTAGATGTTTCACTTTGAATATATGGGTTATTAGTGAGGTGAGCATATTTTCACAATTTTAGTTGCCACTTGTATTTCATCTTCTCTGACAATTTTCTGCTTGGTTGTTTTTTCTTATTGATTTGTAAAATATGTTGTAAATATGCCCTTACAAGCTGATATTTGAGGTGCTTTAGATGATGGTTTATGCTGCATGCATGTTTCAACATTCTACAAAGACCTGGATACAAACGTTTGCTTTCATGCCTGTGATGTCATGGTTAGAAAGGCTTCCCTTGGTAACTGGCAATATTCACAAAAATAAAAAGTACAGCCGGGTGCAGTGGCTCACGCCTGTAATCCTAGCACTCTGGGAGGCCGAGGCGGGCGAATCGCTCAAGGTCAGGAGTTTGAGACCAGCCTGAGCAAGAGCGAGACCCCGTCTCTACTAAAAATAGAAACAAATTAATTGGCCAACTAAAAATATATAGAAAAAATTAGCCAGGCATGGTAGCACATGCCTGTAGTCCCAGCTACTTGGGAGGCTGAGGCAGAAGGATCACTTGAGCCCAAGAGTCTGAGGTTGCTGAGAGCTAGGCTGGGATGCCATGGCACTCTAGCCCAGGCAACAGAGTGAGACTGTCTCAAAAAAAACCCCAAAAAACCCCCCACAAAATCCTTTGTAACAAAGTATGTTGGTTTCCTACCCAATATTGATTTCCCCTTTCTTTCATATTAACAGAAATCTGATTTCATGTAGACGTATATCCTCAGCTCAGTGGTAAATCCTATTTATCAAAACCACCCGCAATGATCCCACCTCCCTTCCCTATTTTGGCCAGAGCAGGCTTGAGGCCTGCTGGGGGCACTTCTGAAAAAGGATTCTTTACTCTTAAGGAAGCCCTGAAGAGACAGTCTTTATTCCTGGAGGGCACTGTCATGTGTGGTGGTGGTGCTGGTGA
Organism: Lepilemur ruficaudatus; assembly: GCA_963574885.1. Taxonomy (NCBI): domain Eukaryota; kingdom Metazoa; phylum Chordata; class Mammalia; order Primates; family Lepilemuridae; genus Lepilemur; species Lepilemur ruficaudatus. The sequence continues at coordinate 6,965 of CAUYRT010041314.1, forward strand.
TTTTGAGTGGAGCAAATCTGAGGCCAGGTGCTTGTCCTCTGAAGCCACGAGTGGAGAGGAAGAAATGTGAGCCCTTGCTAACATTGCTGAGTAGCTGAGTGGACCAATTTACAAGCCAGTTGCCTCTTGATGTTTTGTTATATGAAATACCACATTTCATTTAATCTAAAACATCATTGATTATAAGATGAAACATTATTTTTGCATCAATAACAAAAGAAAATGCTGCCAATTAAACTATGGCATGTCATCAATTGTAAAACTTCTCCTAATTTCAGGGATTTTATTTTATTTTTATTTATTTATTTATTTATTGAGACAGAGTCTCACTCTATTGCCCAGGCTAGAGTGCCATAGCGTCAACCTAGCTCACAGCAACCTCAAACTCCTGGACTCAAGCGATCTTCCTGCCTCAGCCTCCCAAGTAGTTGGGACTACAGGCATGCGCCACCATGCCTGGCTAATTTTTCTATATATTTTTAGTTGTCCAGCTAATTTCTTTCTAGTTTTAGTAGAGAAGGGGTCTCACTCTTGCTCAGGCTGGTCTTAAACTCCTGACCTTGAGTGATCCTCCCGCCTTGGCCTCCCAGAGTGCTAGGATTACAGGCGTGGGCCACCGTGCCCGGCCCCAAGGATTTTAAAATGTAAAAAAATCTAGATATTAGAATCAATGAAACATGATCATACATCTCCTCATTGTTTAAGTCAAATTGTTAGTGGCCTTCAGCTAGTGTCTTTTCCAGGTTCTTGGTAATTCCAGGGAGAAAAGAATTGCAGGTCACACCATATAAGTCAAGCAAGGGCTTTTTACTGAAAGGTGGAAAGTGAAAGTATGCTCTCAAGAGAAGAGAGAGGGCAGGCTTGGAAAGAGCAGTTACACTAAAGCAGTTACACTTTTTGATCTTTGAAGTCTTACTAATTGAAGGGAAGAATGTTCAAGGATAAGAGGTTAGCTTTTACTAAGAATTTGGGCAGTGATTCCTAGAATTGGGTTCCCTCCCATTTTCATACTTTATATGGTTGTTTTGGAACTGTCACAGTGATTTCAAGGGCAGAGAATTTTTTTTTTTTTTTTGAGACTCACTGTCTCCTGCGTAGAGTGCGGGGGTGTGATCATAGCTCACTGCAACCTCAAACTCCTGGGCTCACGTGATCCTCCTGCCTCAGCCTACAGGCAAGTGCCACAATGCCTGGCTAATTTTTCTATTTTTAGTAGAGATGGGGTCTTATTCTTGCTCAGCTGGCCTGGTCTGGGACTCTTGAGCTCAAGTAATCCTCCCACCTCAGCCTCCCAGAGTGCTAGGATTACAGGCATGAGCCACTGCGCCCGGCCCGAGGGTAGAGAAAATTTAAAACCACAATGTAAATGACATTATAATTAGCCAAAGTTCATGTAAGGTGACAGAGACAGCTAACAAGCCTGTAGAAGCTGGTTCTTGCGTGTGGTTATCAGCCCCCTAGTTAGCTTCTGCCTGAGGCGTGTTTACTTTAACACCTGCACCCACTCTGCAAGCCCTTGCCCTTGTTTCCTAGTCTCTGACCCTAACAAAATGAGGCAGGGATTTCTGTTACTTGCAGTTGTAAGCATCCCACCTAATACATTCCAGACATCTCTAACTCTAGGAATATATCTCTGCACTGGCACCTATGTGTAAAGATATATGGCAAAAAATCCACTAAAACATTATTTGTAGTAGCAAAATATTGGCAAAATTAAATGTCTATCGATAGGGAACAGCCTAAACAAACTATGAAAAAACATACAATGAAATATTGAGCAGAAATCAAAAAGAAAGAAGGAAAGCTATGGGATATTGCTGTGGAACAATTTTCTAAGCTACACTGTGAAGTGAAAGAAACATACTTTGTTTTTGTTTTTTTGTTTAGTTTTTAGAGACAAGGTCTTGCTCTGTTGCCCAGACTGAAGTGCAGTGGCAGTGACAAAGCTCACTGTAGCCTCAAACTCCTGGGCTCAAATGATCCTCTTGCCTCAGCCTCCCCAATAGCTAGGAATACAAGCACAGGCCACCACGCCTGACTAATTTTTTTTTTTTTAGATATAGGGTCTCACTACACAGGCTGGTCTCAAACTCCTGACCTCAAGCAATACTCCTATCTTGCCTTCCAAAATGCTGGGATTATGGGCATGAACCATTGTGCCCCACAAAAAACATACTTTGTATATGGAGAAGTGTGTATGGTATGCCACCATTTGTATAAATATATATACTTTCACATATATATTTGTTATCATAATATATGTGTGCATCAAATGGTACTCAGGAACTATAATAGTAAACATGATTGCTTCCCAGGAAAGGAACCAAGGAACTGGAAGATTAGGGAGGGAGACTTATTTTTTATTATAGACACCTTTTTGCTATTTGGCTCCTAACATATGAGTATGTCTTACTTATAGAAAATTGTATACATTAAAAAGAAAAGCTCTTCCTCATGCCAAGATTACTTACTATATTTATTCTGTCTAATTGCACTCTGGTTTTCTGCCACTTTCAATACTACCTTTTTACTCTGTAAATGCCCTCAGGGCTAGTGTTGGGGCCTCTTTATATCTGTCTGTACTTAACCCATTAGTTATTTGGCGTAAATGCATGGCGTTACATACTATTTATATTAAACTAACACTCAACATTCCATCTTTCACAACTGTCCTTTCCTCTGAACTCCAGACTCAAATACCCAGTGGCATAGTTGACATTTCCACTTGGGGGGTCCATACAGCATCTCAAAGTTAACATTTCTGTATCTGATAGGCTGCTTCTGGCTAAATGTAATATAAAATCCAACTTAAACTCTGGTATTTATTGACTTATGTAAGTGAAAAGGTCCTGTGGCAGCTTGTGAATCAGTAGTAGTTTAGTGAGCTCCATGACTCTTAGTTCTGCCCTCCTGTGAGTCTGGCTTCCTCCTCCAGCTGGAGTCAAGATATGCCGGGACACCAGCCTCACCTCCACATACTGCAGTGTCCACAGGAAAGGGGACATCATCTTTTGGTGAATCATTCTTAAAGGAAAAGATACTTTGTTCTCATAATCCTCCAGGAAACTTCTCCTCACCGGAACCCATTCCTGAACTTTCCTTCTGGCCAAAGGAATGACCTACACTGACTGGCTAAGGCCAGGATTCCTGAATTAGTTAATAATAAGTTGAGATGCAATTACCTTTAGGCCAATTAGGCCAACTCTGGAGAAGACGAAATCAGCTTTCCCTGAATGACTTGGGGCATATGAGAAACTGGTAAATATATGAAAGACAGAAGAGTGTTATTGTAACCAAGGGAATGGCCTGGGAAAGGGCAAAATGTATTACAAGCTGTCTCTTTAATACTCCCCCACTCTTTTTGAGAATTAAAACCTGCATCCCTGCCTCAGGCCAGTGGTTGGAAGGGGCAGGGGAGTGTCCTTTATTCTTTCTACCACTGGAGATGGAACTGTCCTCACGAGGTCAGGGTGGAGGTCACAAGATTGTCTTCTCTGGAGATGGGTTGGATCAGAACCATCGTATCTGAACCATCAACTCTAGTTAAACAGCAATAGCCTGAAGCTGAAAACCCTGCCTTTAAAAAGCTCTGTATTTCTGCTTATAGATAAAAAATTGGTACTTCAAGGTGGGAGTCTGCCATTTTCCTCATTTGTTGGCAAACTAATAAACCTCCCTTTCCCTCTCCTCAAGCCACTTGTCCTCATTCTTCTAATGTGTCCTCAGGGGCAAGTGCTGAACTTTCAGTAACTATATTATGCAAGCTGAAATGGATGCCGGCTAGGCAGTCAAGAGTATCCACTGTAGTCTAAAAGAGATTGTTTTTTACTTCCCTCCCTCTGAACCTATTCCTTCTTAGTTCCCCCAATCTTAGTAAATGGTACTGCCATAATCACAACTGTCTAGGACAAAACTCTAGGAGTCTTATTTGATTTTTCCAGTTACCCACCCCCTCATCCTTTGTGCTGTTGCTCACATACATTTTATTCTGTATATCTCATAAAACCCATTATATATTGTTATTATTTTTACCTTATACAGTAAGTTGACTTAAATTAATAAAAGAGAAAAATATTTTATATTTATCCATTTTTTAAAAATAATTTCTAGCATTCTTTATTCTTTTGTCTAGATCCAGGTTTCCATCTGGTATAATTTTCCTTCAGCTTTTGTTCAGCTAAAAATGTCTTAATTTTACTTTTGTTTTTTGAAGGACATTCTTACTGGATATAGAATTATAATTTAACATTTTTTTCTTTCTGTACTTTAAAAATATTATTGCACTGTCTTCTAGTTTGCATTATTTCTAATCAGGAGTCAGGTATCATTTCTAACATTGTTCTCTTATATAATCATTTCTCTGGCTGCTCTTAATAACTTTCTCTTTGGCTTTCAGAAGTTGGACTATAACGTACCTAACTGGTTTTATGTATTTTTCCTGATGGGGGGTGGTTATTCATTAACTCTTTTGAATCTGTAGTTAATGTTTCTCATTAAAATTGGGAAAATTGTGGCTAATAGTTCAAAGAAATTTTTGAACTATTCTTTTTCTCTCTCTTTCTGTGACACCTATTACATATGCTTTAGACTGCTTGTATTATCTCAGAGGTCATTAATGCTCTCTTTATTGTTATTATTTCAAGTTTAGTCTTTCTCTTGCTTCATTCTGGATAATTTCTAATGAACTCTCTTCAAGTTCATTGAATCTTCTTTAGTGTCCAATCTACTATTAAACCTATCCAGTGAATTTTTAAATTTTTTTTTTTTTTTTGATACAGTCTCGCTCTGTTGCCCGGGCTAGAGTGCCATGGCATCAGCCTAGCTCTCAGCAACCTCAAACTCCTGGGCTCAAGTGATCCTTCAGTCTCAGCCTCCCAAGTAGCTGGGACTACAGGCATGTGCCACCATGCCTGGGAAATTTTTTCTATATATTTTTAGTTGGCCAATTAATTTGTTTCTATTTTTAGTAGAGATGGGGTTTCGCTCTTGCTCAGACTGGTTTCAAACTCCTGACCTTGAGCGATCCTCCCGCCTCGGCCTCCCAGAGTGCTAGGATTACAGGCGTGAGCCACCGCGCCCGGCCTTAAAATCCAAATTCTTTATCACAGCCCACAGTGTGATCACCCCATCACCTTGCCCATGCCTACATCTCCAATCACATTTCATAACATTCTACTTGTCACTCAGCAAACCTCCACCTGTGCTCATTTTCTCACTTTCCCATCACATACCAAGGTCTTTCTTTTTGCTCCCCACCTGCTGACCTTGGCCTTGCTGTTACTTGCTGGGGAAGTTCTCCCAGATTGTCATAACTTTTGGCTCTCAGATTTATCCTTCACAATTTCCCTGTTCCTCTCGGTATTGCATGATATGGAAATCTGCAAACGGATTTCCTGAGGGGCCCTGGCCCACGTGTTTTGGCTAGGTTCAGCCAACAAGAGTCACTTGCAAGAGATAAAAAGTTGGAAGGAGAGAAGAAGTCATGTCATTCCCCTCACTTCTCTCCTTCAGGAAATATCTTCAGCAGTGATTGCGTCTTTTTTTTTTTTAATTTTCTTACATAGTTTCCTAGGTATGCCTGAAAATGATTGCATCTCCTCTGTGGTTCCAGCTCTCATCAGACAGCCCTTGCCATGGGCTCTGGTAATAATACCTCTTTGTCTCTCTTGCAATTAAGAGTGATTTCCTTCCTGAGCATCTTTGGGATGCCATACCACACCCTGTTGACATTATGGCTCTTCCAACATACATATTAAGGTGCCTCTATTTAACTACCTGGTCTAAGTGAGTTTTTTCTAGATGAAATTTGGCTGATGTATGTAGCTACATGTCATCATTCACCTCTGAGCTAAGATAATATCTCTGCAGAGGAATATTCCCTGACCACTCTATTTATAGTCATTTCCTAGCAGCTTGTATCATGTCACGCTTTCTTCCTTGTCTGTCTTCTCCCAATAGAATACAGGCTTTAAGAGAGCCCACACACGATAAGTCTTGTTTAGTGCTGTCTCCCTGAGCCTAGAGTGGTCTCTGGAACAGAGTAACACCTTGACAAGTATTTATGGAACAAATGAAAAAAATTTTTCTAGTACTTTTATGATTTTAAATTCATGTTAACATTTTAATCCACCTAAGTAAGCAATTTATTTTTGTGTAAGATGTAAAGTACAGGTATAACTTCTTTATTAAAAAGCCACTGGCCCAAACCCATTTATTGAAAAATTATTCCCTCTACACTGATTTGTACTGATCCCTTTCTTACATACCGAATCTTTAAACATAATTGTACTTATATTTGTTACTGGACTTGATATTCTGTTTAATTTTTCAACCCATGCAAGTAATTCACTGTTTTAATTATTACGTATTTATAATACATTGTAATAATGGATGGATCCAATCCTTCCCTCAATATTATTTTTTTCTCAATATTATTTTTAAAAGTTCTAGCTAATAAATAAGATTGTATTGATCTATACATATTTTATAATAAATTTTCAAGGTCCTTTTTATACAATGTTTTCTTTAAAAAATTTTAAAGGTCTACCTTGTTGGTTAAAATGATTTAAATAGATAGATTAATTTGAAGGAAAATTGACATTACAATATTGAATCTTCTCATTGGGAAAATCTTTCATTGGGAAAATAGTGTTTCTTTCCATTCGTTTAAATCATCTAGATATAGTACAATGCTTCAGTAAAGGTTTAGAGCTCACCTCATATAAATCCCACATAATTTTTCTTCTTAATAATAACAACTAATACTATTGAACTCTTACTATACGTCAGGAACTGTTTTCAGTACTTTAAATGTATTAACATAATTAATCCACACAACAACCCTACAGATAGGTACATCTATTAATATTATTCCTAAATAATTCATATTTTTGTTGCTATTTTGAATAGATGATTCTTCTTTGATTTTTCTAACTGGCTGATCCTGATATATAGGAAAGCTATTGATTTTTGTAAATATATTTTGTAACTGGTACATCTGGTTCTTTTTAACAAGTTAAAGAAATTACCAGCTCAGCAACCACTTAAGAATGCTGCTCCATGATCAATAACAGGATTATACACACATTAACAGAGGGTTTTCAGTAAACTTCATTTGAATATGGTCATTTGCCGCATAACAATGTTTCCATCAACAACAGACCACATATGTGATGGTGGTACGATGACGGTACCATAAGATTTTAATGGAGTTGAAAAATTCCCATCACCTAGTGACATCTTGATGATTTTGACCCTGTGTGTTTGTGTTTTAGTTTTTAACGAAAAAGCTTGAAAAGTAAAAAGAATTAAAAATTTCAAAATAGAAAAAGACTTAAAGAATAAAGATCTAAAGAAAAAGTATTTTTGTACATACGTACAATGGCTTTGTGTTTTTAGTTAAGTGTTATTACAAAAGAGTCAAAAGCTTTTAAAAAATTTAGAAGTTTATAAAACAAAAAAGTTACTGTAAGCTAAGGTTAATTTATTATTGAACAATGAAAAAAATTTTAAATAAATTTAGTGCAGCCTAAGTGTGCAGTGTTTATAACGTCTACAGTGGTGCACGGTAATATCCGAGGACTTCACACTCACTCACCACTGACTTACTGAATTCCACTCCCACGGGTGCCCTATGCAGATGTTGCCATTTTTAATCTTTCATACTGTATTTTTGCTGTGTTTCCTATGTTTAGATGTGTTAGGTACACAAATAGATGTTGTACTCCACTTGCCTATAGTATTCAGTATAGTCACATGCTGTGCAGGTTAGTAGCCTAGGAGCGATCGGCTACACAATATAGCCCAGGTGTGCAGTAGGCTCTACCATCTAGGTTTGTGTAAGCACATTCTGTGATGTTTGCACAAGGATAAAATCGCCTAGCGACATATTTCTCAGACTATATCTCTGTCGTTAAGCAATGCGTGACTGTGTCATTAATCACATTTAACAATAAGAATGACTACCATCTAAGAAAATTCCATTATATGACAACACTATATTTGACACTTTACACATGTGGTCTCATTGAATTCTTACAATACTCTGTAGTAAGAATCATTATACCCAGTTTACAGATGAAAAACTGAGGCTCAAAGGAATTTCTCTAAGATCACACATTTCTACTCTGCTATTTTAACTATAACTTGTAAACATATACTACCTGTTCTCATTTTTAAATATTATTAATCATACAAGACTATAATTATACTTTGATAGTCTAAGGTAAAAAGAAGTGAAAAGAGTCCAACATGGGATACGTTTCTGTAGCACTGTACTCTTAAAATCTGGTTTTAGAGTGAGAGTATTTCTCTCTGTGTAATTTTACTACAGCTTGAAACAGGGAGATGTGATGTTGTCTGAAGGTGGCTTCTGATGAAGGTCTTATTTGATTCTCAAAAATCTTTAATTTCTCAATGTGGTGAAAAAATATTCTCAAAATAACATGATATGGACCACTTCCCAGCCTGAAAAGTATTTACCTTTACTTTTTTTTGTTGTTTGTTTGATTTCATATAATTTTTATTTTGGAATCATCTGAATGCATTATCTATTTTTTTCTTTTTTCTTTTTTCTTTATTGAAGTATACTTTACATATCATGCCTTTACTCCATTTTAAGTGTACAATCAAATGATTTTCAGTGAATTTACCAAGATGTACAGTTAATCACATAAATCAGTTTTAGAGGAATTCCTTTCCTCTATTGACCCCTAATTCCGCTCCTCAACTACTTTTTTTTTTTTTTTTGAGACAGAGTCTCACTGTGTTGCCCTGGCTAGAGTGAGTGCCGTGGCGTCAGCCTAGCTCACAGCAACCTCAGACTCCTGGGCTGAAGCGATCCTCCTGCCTCAGCCTCCCGAGTAGCTGGGACTACAGGCATGCGCCACCATGCCCGGCTAATTTTTTTCCTTCTATATGTTTTTAGTTGTCCAGCTAATTTCTTTCTATTTTTTTAGTAGAGACGGGGTCTCGCTCTTGCTCAGGCTGGTCTCGAACTGCTGAGCTCAAACGATCCTCCCGCCTCGGCCTCCCTGAGTGCTAGGATTATGGGCGTGAGCCACCGCGCCCGGCCAGGACTCATCCTTTATCTCCCAGGCTCAGTTTCCCCTTTTCCCCATCACAAACGCTCTTCAAACAAACAAGACAAACAACTCCAGTGACAGCAGAGCTAAGCTCTCTCGCTCTCTCTCTCCTTCCCATGCGCCCTGGGCCCTGTATTTTCATACACTCAGAAAGATTCTCTGATGTGTCTCTCTAAACAAAAAGGCCACCGACCCCCAAGAAGAGCTTGGCCTCTCTTCCCGACAGAGCTGCGGCCGTCGTGGTCAATTTCTGCTTTAAACAACGGCGGCGTCCGTCTGGCTCCTCAGTTATAACCTGGGCTGCCGAGCCGGGGCCCTGAGGGTCACCGCCGATTCCGAACTTTCCCAGAAGTCGGAGCTGGGCGAGGCTCTCCTCTGTGACCTCTGCCCTCCGTTAGTGCTGGGCATGAGTGCTACTGGGGATGGTCCCCGTGCCCGCCAGGAGTCAGCACTGTGGGGCCACGGCCGGGACCGCAGCCCAGGCCGGTGACCCGGGGTCTCCGCTGTTCTGACTCAGAGTTTTCTTTGCCTGAGGGAGTCTGGCCGGCCTGGAAGCAGGGGAGGGTCAGCACACGCAGGGCGGGGCCCTCCACCAGCAGGGACGGTGTAGGGAGAAACCCCTGAGCCTCCCGTCCTTCGGGGGGCAGCTCTGACCGGGCTCATTCTACCCAGCTCCCCAGAAGCCCCCACTGCAAACCGGGGTGCCCAGCGGCACAGAGCACCCTTTCCGTGGCCTCCGTCCTGCTCCTCCTCACTCCCGCTCCCTGGAGTCACCTCTGAAATCAACTCCCTGCGCCCAGGTCTTTGTCTGGGCGTCTACTTTTAGCGGGGCTCAAACTAGGACAGGCAGGTACACGGCTGTGTGATCTGTTACCGTCCGTAGCAGTGTGGGGAGCCGGGCTGGCATCTGCCTGTTGGTTTGCAGCCATCTGCAGAGCTTGGCGAGACAACCCCCTGCCCCCCTTGCTCCCGTTTCTGCGGGGACCAGTGGCCGGTGTGCCGCACCTGCCCGTGTATCCTCCCTCGCACCTGGGATGCGACGTCAGACTTCTCAGCTCCGGAAGCCCCATTCACCCGGGGACGGTCCTTTCCCGGCCTGAAAGCCATAAAGTTCCCGGGTGTGACAAGGAGCAAGTGACATCGGTGGCCCATTACTGCCCAGACTCCCTCAGGACTGGGGCATGAGGTGTCTTGACAGGTGCTGAGAGACCCATCACGCGTGGGTGCAGCCTAGATCCCGGCTGGTCAGGAGCCGCAGAGGAGTCAGCGTTCCGACAAGGAAACCAAGGCCCAGAGCCGGAAAGACTGTGAACTCCGCTAATACACGCCCGGAGAATTCCGCAGCCCTGCGTTGGACACCGATTTCCCCCAGAACGACCTGCCTGTCTCAGCAGGGGACCTCCGGGACCCCGATTCCACCAGGGAAGAGGCTCTGTATCCGCACGTCCCGGTGCCTTCGAGGCAGCGAAACTCCTCTCTGTCCAGCCTTGGGAGATCCCCACGGCGCTCAGATCCCCCGCCGAAGCCCTCGCACCTGGGGAAACTTCCTCCGTCTCCCTTGACTTCACCCCCGGCCCCTACGGCGACCACGGCTGGACGGGCTCGGGGCTCTCCCGAGCTGGACACCGAGTTGGACGGGACGTTGCAGCTCCTTAGCGAATGCTGTGGAATCGCGTCCTGCAGCTCACACTGTGCACGGGCCGACTCGATCTTTACGCCCAGTCCCGTGGGACCGGTATCGTCAGATCCGATTTACAGCTGAGAAGAACGAGGCTCACAGAGGGTCTGTTTGAGGTCCCGCAGCCGGCGCCTGGGGAAGCTCAAAGGCAGCTCCCGGCCTCTGATTCTGTCGTTGGTGTTTTCCCCACCAGAATGCGTTTTCTCGGAGGGGACGGTGCTTGCCGTGGCTGACCACAAAGGAGCTTGGCGACGTGCGTCTGTAGGTGTGTGTTAAGGACCGTTCAGGTGGAGAGACACCGAGCGCCCTCCGAGAGAGAAACTCCGCCGGAAGCAGGTTCTCGCTCACCTGGGACTAACTGGAACGTGTGAGGCTGCCGGTTCCCGAGCCCTGGCCCGGGCCGGCTGGCCGCCTTCCCGTCTCCTCGCCGTTTTCCAGCTATCCCTGGAACAGATGGGGTTGTCCCGGACACCAGGCAATGGTGTTCTGGTTGCTGTCGGCTCCCACGGTTGGCCCTGGGAGAGACAAACATTTGGGGTCCGGCACTCTGTGGCTGGAGGATTTCGCCAGGTGTGAGGGGCCCTGACGCGGGGACCAGAATTTGGTCCAATCACGGTGACAGAAACGTATCCACTTTCCCCATATCCAAGGCTACGCCTGGGTGGCCAGTCATCCCCCTGACATCCCTTTGGGAGCAGTAACCTAGGCAACAACAGGTGTGAATTTCGTGTCCTGCAACACGCACCTGAGACCAGCCCCTCCTCGAGGAAGCGCCACGTGTGTTTCCTGATGTCGGAGCTCGCAGGAGAGACGCTTTTTGGGGTGACGCGGAGCCCGTCTTCTCTGCTCCCGACAGCCGGTCAGCGGCAAACCCTGGGCTGGAAGCCTCGGTGCAGAGCCCGTGCCAGGACCACTGTTTTCCTGTCGGGAGAGCCAACCACTTGCCTGATCACCGGGCGTTTTTCACGTTGTCCTGGATTAAGGACAGCTGCACACACCAGGCTGCTGCCCCACAACTGTCACCGAGCTCAGGACCCTCCGGCCACACTGACACCTGTCTCTGCCCCACTCACCGAGCCTCCAGGTGCTGTGTGTCTGCGCCTCCCCTGCCTCGGTGGGCTCCCAGGTCCTTCTCAGCCTCCCCACCCACCGTCCCTTGTCTGAACCTCCCTCTCCCGCCCGTCCCGTGACCGTGCTATTTCCCTCCGGCATCCTCTGCTTAGTTTCCCTGTGCATTGTTTGACCTCCTTATTGGCACCAGACTGCTCTGCCCAGGGGCGCATCTGCACCTCCCAGAGCAGCGCCCTGTCCCGTAGAATGTCCATCATACGGATGACTTCCTAACAGCAGACTTGCTTGCAGCTTCCCAAAACCCCGTCTGGAACGCACAGTAGGTCGACGACGACCCTAAATGGTCATTTATCTAACGTGGTGCAGCCTGGTCGTCACCACCCCGCCTTTCCCCGTGGTCTTTCTCTCTTCCCCTCGTCCTGCCCCCTTCTCTTCCTTCTCCTTTCCTTCCTTCTTTGCCGCCCCCTTTCCTCGATCCTTCCCTTCCTCCCGCCTCCTGGGAAGCTGCTAACCCAGTAGGCAGACGGGAAACAGCCTGTGGTTTTCCCACAATGGGCATCACGAAAGAGAAAAGTCTTTTCGTTACTTCAGGGAGGGGACCAGGGGTGATGACATTCAGCCAGGGAACCCCAGGACAGCCCACCCGATCCTCCGCTCGGGGGAGGAGGAGGAGTCCCCTCGTTTCAGGGACTGAGCATTGCCGTAGCTTAGCGCGTACCTGTCGGGGTGAGTTTCGGGGCCCGGGTGCGGGGGGGGGTGAACGGTTAAACTCGTAGCAGGTGCACAGTTTATTTTTCAACGTTTAATGCTTTCCTGATTCTTACGGGACGCTTCCCTGGAAAGCAAAAACCGCTGCCTCCCAAACCTAAAACCTGAATGACAACGTTCTGAGGAGACCCGCGCTTGGAAACAAAAGTGACGGCTCCTTTGTGCCCATCTGAAACCCCATCCCCTCGGCTGGAGCTGCTGAGTGCTGGTAATGAGCGCCGAGAGGCAATCTGAGGACGGTAATGAGGTACTAAACCTGGACAGGTGTTACACCAGAGGTGTGTGGCCCCGTTGCTCGGCACCGCAGAAGTGGGTCCCTCCCGGCAAGCTTACCTGGCCGTCGGCCGGGGACCGGGCTGCACTGTGGCAAAGAGAGACGTGATGTTAATGATTCTGAGCGCGTGGCTTCTGCCTCCTGCATGCTGGGTTTGCAGCCTGGCTTGTTTTTTTTTCCCCCCTTGGGTGGATTCCAGATGTCGCGTAATTTGTGCATTTCTGAGCTACAGCTTGGGAGGCGGGGGCTTGTCTTTTCGTTACGGGCTTGCACGGTGTGGGCGGCGGTTAAATGCCGTCAAGTAGCCTCCTAAAAGACACGTCTGCCTGGAATAAGTTATTGGAAAAGGAACCTGAGGTTTCAGTCCTTTTAAAGTAGCTAAGAGATGTGGATCAGAGCTCTGGATTTCTGGGCAATTCCAAACACCACCTCCTGTCCCCAATACACGTATGTGTGTGCACACATACACACACACGCGTGTGTGCTCCTCTCCGATTTCATTATTGTTAGACCAATCAGACCCCCCCCCCATCTGATTGAGACCAGCCTAGGCGACATAGTCATCCCCTCTTTAAAACAGACAAACAAACAAACCCTGCCTCTATAAAAGTTATAAAAATTAGCGGTGCATGGTGGCACCTGCCTGTAGCCCCAGCTGTTCAGGAGGCTGCGGAGGGAAGATCGCTTGAGCCCAGGAGTTCCAGGTTACAGTGAGCTCTGATCACACCACGGCACTCTAGTCTATGTGACAGAGCAAGACCCGGTCTCTAAAAAAAACAAATAAAATTTGCATGTTGCAAGCTTTCTTACAAATACAGCTTCCTGCACTCCTACCTCAGACTTCTCAAAACGCCCAGGTCTACGTCATTAACAAGCCCTGGAAGTAGGGCTGCCGGTTAAAATTCAAGACACCCAGGGAAATTCCAATTTGGGGTAAATAACAATCTTTTAGCATGTCTGTGCAATATTTGGGGTGTACTGACATAAGATATCATTTACCTGACATTCAAATTTTTATCTGTGTTTTTATTTGCTTAATCTAGCAACCCTAGTTTTCTGGTCTAGTAAATCGCAGACCATAATAACCCCTCTCAGGAATTTGCCGTGCACCCGGGCATCTACCGTCCTCAAGTCCTGAAGGAAATAAACACACATATCCTAAGCAGTTAATTGTTTATCTGGAAATTCAAGTCTCTGGGCATCTGCGTTTTATCCGGCAACCCTAGTCAGGACCCTGATTTTTGTGGAATATGGAAAGGGCGCGCCACGGAAAACATCAGGAGCCAGGGATTCTGCTACTGAGCAATCACATGACCGTGGGCAGGTGTCTTCCCCACTTTACCTACCAGGATGGATGAGGCACGAGCACCTTTGATGTCCCCTGTGGCTCGAGTGTCCTTCAATTTCCACGGCTGGGTCTGAGAAGGGACCTCAGCCTCCTTGCTGACCCCTCAGCAACTGTGGGGGGAGGTCGGTCGTGGGGTGTAGACAGAGTCTGTCGGCTGCTGCCCCTTGCTGAGCCAGAGACACCATGCTGCTCTGCGGAACTGAGGCACCAGCCCAGGCGGGGAGAGGGGACAGACAGGACCACACTGAGTGGCACCCACAGAGCGGGTGGCTGCCGTCCCGGGGCAGCTATAGCTGCACACGTTGGGTTCTTTGGTTGTGAGAAACAGAGGCTGACTCTGGCTCACTCGTGAAGGTGGGACGGCACCCACGGGAAGGACAGGGAGGGATGTAGGGGTTGGGAGGGAGGAAGGGCAGTGGCAGGGAATTTCAACCGCAGGGGGCATCCAGAGGGTGGTCTAGGCATCTCCGTGGGGTAAGTGGACCACAAAGAGAGGTGATCTTTCGGAACGTCCGCCGCGCCTCGCAATTCCAAATGCAGAGCGGGAGCATGGCAGTCAGGCGTGAGTTCTATCAGCCAAACAGTTTCTTTCTACTCCCTCGGGTAGCTGTGACAGCAAATTGAACTCCTTGAGTCCGCCGTGGTTCGGGGCTGTGTGTGTTGCTTCTGGCCAGGGAGCGCAGAGCAGAAGAGACACGTGACAGCCTGCTGCAGGGAGCGTTCCTGCTGAGACAGGACCCTGCGGAGCTTCTCCTCGTTGCCTTTGTCCTCACAAGAGCGTGCCCTGAAATGCAGCCCGCACCGGCCTGGGCAGAGGGACTGCAACTAGCAAAGCCCCCTTGTGACTTAAGGCGGGCACATAGCTAGAGAAAGAAGTGCATTTTGTTGCACTAAGCCGCTGGAAATTTGTTGTTGCTTGTGTGGCATTCTGATGCAAACCAGAGTGACAGGGCAGGACTGTCCCTGCCTGGTTCGGGTCACACACTCAGCCCTAGAGGACAACAGGACACCTGTAACCTCGCTAAGCTCTGTCCAATGCAGGCATTTAATTCTGTCGCAGAAAATGGATGTACGATGACCAAAAGAACCAAGGATGCACGCCAGACAACCAAAAGGCGGTTATTCTCCATGCTGGTCACAGATCCATCCGGGAACCGAGCCCATGACCTTGACCTTGTGAATGCCTGGTCTGCATGGGCAGAGGGGCTCCCCCAATCAGCTCCCTTATCAAAACAACAGCCGTGACCCCCACGTCACGACAGTCTCGAAACCCAGCCAAAACCGGCTCCTGAATTCTATTCCCCCCGGAACAGGCTCAACCCGCCTCTAGAGATGCTCGCGGGGACTCATTGGCCGCCTAATGCATTTAATTTAGAGACACAAGATCTTTCCTGAACAAAGTTTAAAATTCGCAGATTGTATTAAATATTAAAGTACACTCTATTGTATAACATTAACAGGCTGTATTAGAATACTCGATAAATCATGCTGTGTTTGTGCCGTGGCTACAACATGAATAATGCATTGAGAAACTTTTACGCACTTAATGAGATAAAAAGATCTGACGGCATTTCTAGACTTTGCTTCT
>CAUYRT010041317.1:0-36877 GCA_963574885.1 Lepilemur ruficaudatus
GGAAGGAGGGGTGGATTTGAAGGAGGGAGGGGAGAGGAAAGAGGGGGAAACCTCTGGCCTGGGCTGGGGGTTGGGGATGATGGCAGGGACCTTTTATGGAGAGTGCCAGGGAATCCTGTGTAGGTCACTGAGCTGTCCTGCTTGTTGTTGTCATCAACAGCCAGTGGTCAGCCTATCAGCTATGAGTGTCGCCCTGTTCAGGCTATTCCTCTGTCCCAATCATAACTTGACACGGATCATGGACCATTGTAAGTCTTTGGGGACACAGACTGGGGAAAATACAGCCCTCGTGAGGTTGAGACGATGGTGGGAAGACTAAGCCCACCTCTTGGTCACGATGGGGCTAAGGGACGACTGGATAGGACACGTGGATAGAAACTTTGCCTTTTGGGCTGGGACAGGGGCTAACCCACAGTCCCTTCTATATTGCTGTTATTGTAGTAGGTGCATATGGAAAGTAAAACATCAGCACAGCATCCCCCGAACCCAGTTCTGTCAGCACCATGGAAGCATAATTCTAAATAACAAACTTATGCCTCAATTTCTTGATTTTAAAATTTAAGTTGTATTATTGACACTTTAGTAAAAGAAAGGAGGATATAATTCACTTCCGTTCCCCTTTTTATCTGATCCCTCTTCTGCTCCATTGTTATTTATTGAATTTTTTGATCTCCACTTTGTAAGATGAGAAATTTAGTGCCTCACACTGTATATCACCTTCCTCCACCTCTCAGCTGGTCAATCGTATCAATACACTTTTATCGATAAGGTTTATAGCATTTATATTATGTTACATTTTAATGGAGTAAAAATCAAGGTTCAGCAACATTGTGATATTTACTGCAGGACAAGTTAGTATTATCAGACCCTTACAAAAGCATGTATAACATGTCACTAAACTCGGGCCATTCAAAGGAAGACACTCCAAGCTTCAAGGTCAAATGTGGTTTTTTTTTTTCAAATCATGCCTTTGTTTGCTTCCTATTTGTAATATAAATTTACAGGAACATGTATATGGTTTACTGAAAGTTTATAATTGCCTTCCTTTTTTTTTTCCCTATTGGCTGAAGAAACATATGCCTTCACCATATTCCTAAGCTCATTCAGCTTTTTAGAGCAAACCACTTTTTAAGTTGCCTAATGTCTTTCTTGGCCTGCTGCACAGCTTTCAACCTGGGATTTCTTTTCATTGTGTTTTCAGTTTGTTATTCCGTTTCTAGGATCCTATATCTTACTTTTTCTTTAATTATTATTTTCCTCTGCTTTGTGTTAGTGGTCTACTTTCAGTAATTTTTTCAGAAGGTGTTTATGAAAGGTGAACTTTTTCAGTTCATGTTTGTTTGAAAATGTCTTTTATTTTGCCCTTGAACTTGATTGAGAGTTTGACTCAGTATAGACTCCTACATTCAAAATCGTTTCTCCTTCTCAACTTTGAAAACTTTATTTCATTGTTTTCTAGCATCCCAAATAGCTATAACATTGTCAATTTTTTTTTTTTTTTTTTTTGAGACACAGTCTCACTCTATTGCCCAGGCTAGAGTGCCGTGGTGTCAGCCTAGCTCACAGCAACCTCAAACTCCTGGGCTCAGATGATCCTACTGCCTCAGCTTCCCGAGTAGCTGGGACTACAGGTATGCGCTACCATGCCTGGCTAATTTTTTCTGTATTTTTGGTTGGCCAATTAATTTCTTTCTATTTTTAATAGAGACGGGGTCTCACTCTAAGGCTGGTCTCGAACTCCTGAGCTCAAATGATCCTCCCGCCTCAGCCTCCCAGAGTGCTAGGATTACAGGCATGAGCCGCCACACCTAGCCAACATTGTCAATTTTAAAATTTTAAACTATCCATTGCAGGTAAACTGTTTCCCCCGGATTCTGGATCTTGTTTTTAATTTAATGTTTGTAAGTATTAGGCAAGTTGTGATGACTTGAGTTTTGAAAAATTTTCTTCAATTATTTCTGTGATGAATTTATGCCTTCCGCATTCTCAAACTTTCCATGGAAATTCCTTTCCAGAGCTTCCATGGGATGTATATGGGCCTTCTGAATCTATCCTCTTTTATTTTTTTCTCTCCTTTTTTCTAAGCTTCAACTTTTCACTCTTCAATATAGTAATTTTTTAATGTTTTCTTCCAGTCATTCTACTGAATATTTTATTTCAGCAATGATTTTTTTAATTCCATTAATTCTGTTTTTAGATTACTCCCTTTTCAGAAGTATGATTTTATCATGTGGAAACAATATCTTCTCTGACACTAATTATATATTTTTATTCCTTTTACAATTTTCTTTGAATTAATGGGTCCTTCAGGCTCAGTTTTATACTAGTTTATCTTTTTCTTGTGGTCTTTCCATTTTTTTCTCAGATGTCTGATTATTCCTGGTTATACATTTATATTTATGATGGAAAGACTGTATTGATTAATGCGTAGTTAGGTAGATTTCCTCTGTCAGTGTAGAACTGAATGAGAGCAGAGAATGCTCTGTTTTATGAGCATTCTGTTTATGTGGGCAGGGCTTGTCTGTTAGAAGCCTGTGCTTTAGGATGTCCAGGTAAGGAAGCAGGCAGCTTCCCTGACCTCTGATGCTCTTGCCCTTGGGCTGACAGTTCCCCAAAGAGCTCCAGCCTGCACCAGTTGGATTGCTTAGTTTCTTCAGAGAGTATTTCTGTGGCTTCAGCCTAGGAACAAATGCCATCTGTGTAGTTCTTCAATCAACCACTTCAAGTTCTGTCCCTCATTTCACTTCTGTTCTAGGTTCCTGCCGACTTGGAAGAGTTTTTCCATGGAGCAAGCCCCCCTGCTCCATTGCAGCCTTCTTTGGTGGCTGCTCCAAGCAGCAGCATTTCTGCTAGTTCATCCAGTTTGACTTCTTCCATTTTTCAGAAATCTATTCGAAACTTTGGTCTACTGGAGTCCCTCCCTACAAATCTCTGAAGAATATTGTCCTTTTCTTACTGACGCTACAACTTCTTTTAGGACTAGCAGGAGAAATATGTGCTTCAGCCTGACATTTTGATGAAGAGATTTATTCATTTAATTGGCTAGAATATCTCTTTAAATTTTTTAGTTATGTGGAGGTCCTACTTTGTAAAACCCTGTGTACCTAAGAATGTCTTTCTGTTGTTTTAATATAAGCAAGAATTCTTAGTTTGCTATAAAATTTTTGACTCAAAATTACCCTCAAAATTCCAGACATGTGACTCCATATTCTTTCTCAGTAGAGGGTTTGAGGCCAGTCTAAATGTTTTTCCCTCCAGGCAATACCCTTCCACCCTGAGTTTCTGCTACAGTACATGTGAGATTTTAACCTCACGTAATTGTTCAAAAATCTTAGCATTTTGAGACTAGATGTGAGTCTCTTTTTAAATTATTTTCCTGGAATGCTATTGTGTTCCCCTGCAAAACTTAGCATGTAGTAGGCACTCATTAATAGCAAGTAAATAAATGAATTAATAAATCATTCCAATCTGAAATCTCAGTTTCTATTCAGTTTAAGAATGTCTTCTTTTGTTATGTCTTTGATATGCTCTCTTTTTCAGCTACTCTGATTTCTTTCTCATGATCTGTTAAAATTCTTGGTTTGTTCTCTTTGTCGTTGATTTGATTTTATACAATGCATTGCTGTTATTTATTGCCTCTGTTGTGGGTTTAAATTCTCTGAATGCATTCTTGTGTCCTTGCTGTCTTTCAGACAAAAGATATCAGATAAAAGTTACCATTTTTATCTCATTCTGTTATGCTTACATCTCAGTCTTTCTTCTTATCTTTTTTTTGTCTTGATCCACAAAGGCTATGTCTCTAGACAAGCTATCGAGGATGCCAATTTTATAATAATCATTTTCTTTCGGTTTTAGTAGTTGTCTTAGTTCCTTTGTGCTGCTATAACAAAATACCACAGACTGGGTAATTTACAAATAATAGAAATTTATTTCTCACAGTCCTGGAGACTGGAAGTCCAAGACTGAGATGCCAGAAGATTCAGCATCTGGTAAGGGCTCTCTCCTTCTCTCCCCCTCTCTCTCTGCTTCCAGAATGGCGCCTTGTTTATGTGTCTTCCAGAGAGGAGAAATGTTGTATCCTCACATGGCAGAAGGGATGCCAGGGCAAAGTGGGCCTAGGAAGTTCCCTCCAGCCCTTTCAGGTCACTAATCCCAATCATGAGATGTCCACTCTCGTGACTTATCACCTCCTAAAGGCCCCACTTCTTAACACTATGACATCTGCTGTTAAGTTTCAACACATGAATTCCAGGATACGTCCAGACCATAGCAGTAGTGAACCATATTCAGAGGTGTCTATGTTTTCTCCAAGTCTTTAGCATGACTTTCTCTTGCTCTGTGGTAATTGTTCATAGATTAATTTTTTTACCTTCTGCTTACCCTCAAACAAAGAGGGATCTAGATAGAATCAGTATTTACCTGTAGAAAGCTCAGAGTTGGCCCCACAGTCTGTCCACTTGGGTGCAGATCACATCTTCTTCTCAGTGGGGGCTGGATCTACATAGCCCCTAACCCAGTAGTGTTCTAGGCTTTCCTCTACTCTACTTCTCTCGTTCCTTCTCTGCTTGACCCAATTGCCACATGGGAGCACTCCCACTGCGTTTCTACTTTTCTTTCTCATGTCCTTGATGTTTCACTTAAGGGTGATTTCATCTCCCAGAATTTAATATACTAATACTACCTTTCCGATTCTGAATTCTTCTATCTTCTCCCTGTTATTTGGGAGTTATAGCCCTCAACTGTGTATATAAAATGACCACTAATTTAATTTGTTCACCCATGTTTGTAGCAGTATTATTCATAAAAGCTGGAAGCAACTCGAGTGTCCGTGAATGAATAAACAAAACGTAGTATATACATACAATGGAATATCAATCAGCCTTAAAAACGAAGGCAGTTCTAACACATGTTACAACATGGATGAGCCTTGAAGACATTATTCTAGGTGAAATAAGCTAATCCGTCCCAAAAGGCCAAATACTATGATTCCACTTATGTGATGTACCCAGAGTAGTCAAATTCATAGACATAGGAAGTAGAGTGGTGGTTGCCAGGAGCTAGGGTGGGGAATGGGAATTTATTATTTAGTGAGTATGGAGTTTCAGTTTGGGAAGATGAAAAAAGCTCTGGAGTGGATGGTGGTGATGGTTGTACAACAGTGTGAATATACTTAATACCACGGGACTGTATACACAAAATGGTTAAGATGGTAAATTTTATGTATATTTTGTCACAATTTAAAAAAGTTTTAGATACTTTTAAATTTACACTAATTTATATGTTAGTAGTGCTAAGGGCTGCCTCAGATAGTGGTACCCATGCACCACAGATCTTATTGGCACAGACCGTGTATTGGTAACCAGGGAGTAGACAGTACAGGAGGAGGGAAAAAGATCTTCCAATAGAGGCGTGAAGATGGTTGACTAGAGACATTGCTTACCAAACCATTCCAGAGGGAAGGAAGGAGGTGCTTCAGATAAAGGAAAGAGGAGAAAGGACACAGCTCAGATGGAGGTCAGGAAGAAGTACCGGAGCCTGCTGGGGAACTCACAGAGGAAAATTGTGACACAGAGAATGAAGAAGAAAAAGGAAAAGAAGATATTGGTGAAGATCGAACCCAGAAAGGCTCGGAGTCCAGTGAAGGGGTCTGGGGGGATCCTTTTCTCCTTCCCACACACCTTCAGTGATCAGTGGGCTACCAAGTTACTTGGAAGCTTTTTCACTCTCATGAGCCCTATCACTGCGGCAACCACATGGAATTGTGGGGAGAGCTTGTGTGAGCCCAGAGCTTGCACATTCCGTGCAGGTTCTCTAAGGAGAGTGACCCGAGAGGCTTCCATTCAGACTCTTATACTCCCGCACCTCTCCCCCACACATTGCAACTGGGAGAGCAGTTTGAGCTGAGAATTTGGCAAGTGGCCGCCTCTCCCCAGCTAGCATGTCCTTCAGTCTGAGGTTTCCATAGCAAGGGGGGCCCATGCCTTTCCCCTTGAGGATGTGCAGTGGACCCGGGCTGCCTGATCTGGGAGCTCCCTGCCCACCAGCATTTCCCAGAGATGCATGCCAGTGTGTCAGACACCCAGGCCGTATCCTGTGTCCCCAGGACTTGAGTAGGATGCAAGGGGACACAGAGGATTTGGGAGCTGGACTTGGGAGGTGAGGAAGCCCATGTGGGCAGAACTGATGGGAGAATACTGTGGGGGTCAACTGATGTTATTTTCCTTTTCCTTAAAAAGTGAGATTAAACAATAAGAAAAGCAAGAACTCAAACCAACGTTTCAGTATGTCTGGAGCATACTACCCTCTCTCCTAAAAGACAAATGTTCTGAAATGAAGGAGGTATACACTAAAATCATTTGTGAGTGGATTTCGCTATGGATTCTTGTCTACGTGGGCAGTTTGATGATTATCTCTAAATCTGTGAAGAAACTAATATATTACACATGTGTGGGTTGTAATGCTTATTCAATTAATTCTGTCAACCTATGCTTTAAAAGTACAGTAAAGTACCTATTATCTAATCTTACATTTACCAAGTAGATATGCATGTGTGTGCATGCGCGTACACACACGCACACTCGGTTTTTGTGCTTTGATATTCAAAGGCTCATATGGATTTTTTTTCATAATCTTTGTCTTCTTGCCTTCTACAATTGTTTAAAAAATATTTTGACTGGGCATAAACTACTCTGGTCTCTTTGAGTAAGAGTTTATAAGTTGCCCGTGCAAGGAATTTAATAATGATTCTAATTTTTATTGTTCTTTCAAGACCCTTTCCTTGGGTCAATGTCCTTCCACAGGTTTCAACACCATCCTTTGTATACATCTATTATTTCACCTCCAAGTTGTATTTAATTATTTACATATCTGTGTCTCCCCATAGATTATGAACTCCTTGAGAGCAGGGACTGTCTTATGCATTTCTGTATCTATTCCATCCTGCACAATAGCTGATCATAATAGGTGCTCAGTAAATGTTTGTTGAATTAAATTGAACCTCTGCATTACACTGAATTAATGATGTTAGTTTTCTTCCCTTTCTCCTGATGTTAAAGAGAATTATCACTACTCTATACAAACAAAGCTAAAACCTTGAGCTGGATATCGCTGGGTACAGGTCAAATGACTCAAATAACCTTGGGGTTGCCAGAATATTTTTTTATTAGTTAGACATGTTACTTAGAATGTTCCAAGTGTGATTCAGGGTGATGACAATTTTGTTTCTCTCACCCCCTCCAGAAGAACTATTAAGTACAAATGGTCCCTAAATTATGATGGTGTGACTTACAATTTTTTGACTTCATTACAGTGCATAAATAATATATGAGGTCTGTCTGGAAAGTATCCAGCCATGTAATATGTTCTCATTATATTAACAGTGGCTGGATACTTTCCAGACAGACCTTGTTTTTGCAGTAGAAACTGTACTTTAGTACAGCTTTCAATAAATTACATGAGACATTCAACACTTTGTTGTAAAGTAGGCTTTGTGTTAGATGATTTTAGAGGATGTTTAAGGTAGGTTACGCTAAGTTATGATGTTCAGCAGGTTAGGTATATTAAATACATTTTTGAATTATGACATTTTCAACTTATACTGGGTTTATCAGAATGTAACCACATCATATGTCAAGGAGCATCTGCATATGAATTCATCTTGTCTCCAGAAGATCACATTTCAGAGCTTCAGGATCGTGACGTTAGTGTACTCTAAATTGTGGGATGATATTAGGATGATTCTTTCACACTTTTCTGTAATGAAGTTTCATAAGATAATAAGCAGGTCTGAAGCACCTCATCCTCCGTTGTGCCCTCTTGTTACCAGTTTTTAGAGTCCTGACATTGAGGAATACTTAGAATGGTATGATTCCCCCTTTTCTGTTACTACCCGTGCAAAAGAGAAGGGGACCTTGGCAAGGATGAGTATGAGATAATGTTCGGCAACAGAATTATGAGGAGTGATTTCTAAGGGCTGGACTTGGATGGGCTGAGATTAGGATCTGTTATTTTTGATAAAGGAGCTAAGACTATAAAAAGCCATCAATAAGAAGACAATGTTTTCATTGCTTTCTTTCAACATGAAGCAAATACAAAACCCACAAAGTTGAGCAAAAACAATCCAACAAAAACAAAATCAACCCCACTCACCCCCAGCAATCCATGTTTTGAATTCACAAAAGAAAATATCCTGGGGTTTGATATTGGCAAAGAAATAACTTGCTTTGTCAACATTTACAGTAAGAAGGGCCAACAAAATAGAGTCCCACTTTGCAGTGTCTGGTAGATGTGTTAGAGGAATTTACTACTAAATTGTAGGCAGGAACTTCCATAAATCCCAGCCTTTTCACCCCCATATTGACTAAATAGACTCAACTCAGAGAAATGAGGCAGTTCCTCCTGAGAATGCAATTTAGGAAGAGAGCCAGTACAATCCTAGAGAAAAAGATTATTTACTGCTTGCCATTGTACAAACAATGAAATCACAATTGATCAAGGGGGAAAAATTCTATCAGCAACTCAAATAAAGATGCAGGAAAGGGTAAGAGTTAGACAGCAAGAGGAAATAATCTTTCTTTGCTGGGGACCACTGGGATTTAATAAACGACAAAATGAAAATTCCAGACTGTGGTAATGTAGGTGGCACAGGGTGAACAGTGAGGTATCCTCAGAACTCTTTGGGACAAGTTAGAAAAACCAACCCTACATTGGTGTGATCGGATATCTTCAGAAGCATCTTAAAACCAGACAAGCATGGTATGGCTAGATTAATATGGCCAAACAAAGACTGCTCTTAAGAGAAGGGGTTTAGGGAGAGGGGGCCCAAGGATTCAGAATTTGTTGGTTGACATGTGCTGTGCAGGGGAAAGAGACAAAACATTTAGGGTGTTTTAGCTATCAGCCTCCTTGGAAAGGTGTGTTCTGTTTTAGGAAAGGCTTTATGGGTCTTCACCATGGCCTTGTAGTTTTCTGCAGTGGCTGGTCGTCTGGGACATCCATGTCTGTGAAGGCCTTATTCATCTCACCCTGTCAGTCATCCGACCAGGATTTACTAGTCATTTCCCACGTATCATAACCTGTGATTATAACATCACTTCCCTCCAACTGAACACCTCCATCTTCACTGCTGCTCTCAATGTAAGCCTGAGGACATTAGGCGTATATAATTTTTTTAGTTTTAGATTTTTTTCAGTGTAGTTTCTTCTAAAAGCACTCCAAGAATCTTTCCCACACTAACATTCATTACCTCTTTAAAAAATAATGAAACACTAATTCATTTGTTTATTCCTTAATGAACATATATTGAACTGCTGTAGCCAGGCTGTGTTAGAGAATTGGCTATAATGGTAAAAGACAGAGGAGGTCATGATTGATCCAGTGTGGGAGATAGACAGTTACGGTAGCATTTGATGAGTGTTCTGATGGAATAGAGTGTACAGAGAGGAAGGGAGTTTAGATGATATTCCTGGGAAGGCTTCTTGGAAAAGGTGATCTCTGAGCTGGGTTTTGAGGGACAAATAGGAGTTAGGTGAAGATGAGATGGAAGGATATGCTGAGGGAGCCACTCACATTAATTGAGCCAGTAATCACTGAGCATCTGTATGTACCAGTCACACTTCCAAGCACTGGAGATGTAGTGCCGACCTTTGGGAAGTTTATGTTTTAGTTGGGGGATTGGGATGAGGAGACAGCAATAAATATTTAAATAAATAATGGATACAATTGTAAATAAAGTTTGTGATGATTAATTTTATGTGTCCACTTGACTGGGCTAATGGATGCCCAGATAGCTGGTAATTATATCTGGGCATGTTGAGAGGCTGTTTCTGGAAGAGATTAGCGTTTGAATTGGTGGGCTCATTAAAGCAAATGGCCCTCCCCAACGTGGGCAGGCGTCACCCATTGTTTCTTTGTTGAGGCCTCCAATACAACAAAAAGGTGGAGGAAGGGCGAATTCTCCCTCTCTCCTTGAGCTGGAACATTCATCTTCTCCTGATCTCAGGCATCAGGGTGCTTTGTTCTCGGGCCTTTGGACTCCGGCACTTACATCAGTGGTGCCCCTGGGTCTTGGGCCTTTGAACTTGAACTGAGTGTCACCTCCAGCTTTCCTGGTTCACCAGCTTGCAGATAGCAGACTGTGAGGTTTCTTGGCCTCCATAACAATGTGAGGCCATTCCCATAACAAATCTTCTCATATATTTGTCTCCTATGGGTTCTGTTTCTCTGGAGATCCCTAATGAACGTAAAAGTACTATGAAGAAAATGAAATGTGACACAGGCCAGAGAATGGCTAGGAGGGATGGCAGCGGGGGAGGCCTGGCATGTTAGCTAGAGCAGATGGGAAAGATTTCTCTGAGAGGACCCAAAGGATGAAAAGAAGGCCTGCCTGAAGAGGATTCACGGCTAGCAAGCAGAAATTGTATGTTTGCAGGGGCCGGGAGAAATGGGGTGGAGGGGTGGAGGGCGGGAGGGGAAGAGGGGCGGGGCGGGGCGGGGAGAGAGTAGACGATGGGGTCAAAGAGGGGTTCTGACCCTGCTTGGCCTTGTGGGCTATGGTTGGATTTAGGATTTTATTCTAAAGCCAATAGGAAGCTTTGGAAGGTTTAATCGGGGGAGTGATAAGATCTGATTCATGCTTTAAGAAGATCACTCTGATTGCCACATGGAGAAATAGAGTGTTGGGAACAAAAATGGAAGCAGAGAGATCAGTTGGAAGGCCACACCGGGGTTCAGGCCAGACGTGATGGCTGCTTGGATCAGAATTTGAGCAGTGCAGCAGGAGAGAAACAGGCCAGGTTCAGGGTGTACGTTGGAGGCAGTGTCAGCAAGACTGGAGGATTAATTGCACATAGGAGGTAAATAAAGACAGGAATCAGAGACGACCCGTGGGTGTTTGACAAAAGCACAAAGACAGGCAAAAGCAGGGGGCATTAGGGACCAGCAGACAGTTGATTTAGGGTACTGAAAAAGAGGTTAACTTTAGAATCAGAAAACCAAAGCTGTTTTAATCCTGACTTTGACACTTCCCAGCTGTGTGACTCTTGGACAAGGGATTTACCCTCTCCGGGCACTGGTATCCTCAGAATGACAGTATTTTATGTCCTCTCTACATTGTTGTGGGGGTTCAGTAAGCTAATATGTGTCAACTTTTAATATTAATAGTATCTGGCATGTAGTAAGCAGCTAATAAATGGTAAGTGTTATTATCACAGGTTTAAAACTGCCCTGTGTTTTGTCCTCACAAAGGGCTTGTGCATTAAAATACAAATATAGACTTATCATATTCGGGTTGTTCTAAGTCTTTGCATGTCTGAGTGTTTTGGTTAGAGCTCGCTGAAGGAGAAATCAGCTCTCTAGCATTGCTGATCATTTATTATGACCATCCTTTCTATTTGTGCAATTGAATATTCCCACTCTCTCTGCTTTTCTCAACCTTGCCAACATTTATTTCTTTGATTGATAATGATATCTGGAATTAAAATATTCATTGTGCATTGAACCCTCATAGGTGTGTTCCTTTTATCGGCTGGGGATGGAAGACCTGGGCTGAGCACATCCCGGCACTCCTGATGTTAAGGCTAATGCACAAAAGAGAAAGTCACTTTTTCTGTTTATACTATTGGTTAAGAAGCAGCTTATAAAGGCAGTGCTGTGAGAAAGGATTAGAGGATTAAGTCATTAATAACCAAATGCGAGGGGCCTGCTACTGGGCTGTTGGCAGACTCTGAAAGTGTTGCTGTCCGGACAGCTGAAGCCAACATACTGCGTATGTGCACTACGTGAAGAGGTGAGTGCAAAGCTGAAAAGAGAGACTCTAGACCCTGAAGGAGTTTGCTAGGGCTGGAGTGAGGCTGGTGTGGGGTGAGGCACAGACTGACACACAAAGGGTAAAATGCAAGGTAGGTTGTAACGAAGCTCAGGTACTGGGCCAACGAAAGCTATGGGGGTGCAGAAGAGAGAGCAATTCATTCCAACCTGGTGATCTTAGCAACTTCTTGAAGGTGGTGGCATTTGAGCTAGATAAACAGGACAGTGGTCCTCTGGGCTGTGGATCTGGTTTGAGCTTAGGCATGAGATGTTTTTGTTCTTCCAGCACCTAGCATGGTGCCTGACACACAGCGAACTTTCAAAAAGTATTTACTGGCTAAATTACTAGGAAAGGCATGTGTATGGAACCACATGTAGTCTGGTGGGGCTGGGATGTGGCAGGAAGGCAGGTGTTTTGCTGTCTGTAACTCGGTATTTTCACTTCACCTCCTTGTGTGTATTTTCTGTTTATTGTAGTAAAATACACATAACATAAAAATCTGTGCTTTTAGCCATTTTTAAGTATATAATTCCCTGGCATTGATTACATTCACAGTGTTGTGCAACCACAGTGCTATCCTTTTTCAAACCTTTTTCACCACTCCAAACCCAGACTCTGTAACCATGAAGTGGTAACTCCCCATTTTTCCCTCCCTCCAAATCCCTGGTGACCTCTCATCTACTTTCTGTGCCTCTGAGTTGCCTATTCCAGGCATCTCATGGAAGTGGAATCATACAATATTTGTATTCTTCATCATCTCCACTGTTATTATCGACTTGGAACTACAAGATGGTGTTGAGACATTTTCTGCCGTAGTGTGGCTTCAGGCTTTATCCAAATCATGCTGGGTTGTACTAGCTTGTGACTATTTGGTTTGACAAAATAAAATCTCTTATAGAAGGTTCAGCCTCACTTTTTCTCGTACAGTTGTGGGTGTGCAAAGCTCTCTCTTCCCAGAGAGCTCTGGGCAGGCAGATGCTTCACTCTCACAGGTCTGGACGGTCCCAGGCACTCAGTCACGTGTGCCGCATAGATGCACAGGTCAGCACAGGAAACAAAAGGGAAGAAACCTTTCGCTAGAGAATGTTTAACAGTATGGACCCAGAAGGACTGGTGCTCAGACCAAAGGTATTTAATAGTTTTGGGGGATGAAGAAGAGGAAGCACACAGGCAGGTACGTAGACCTCAGAACAACGTGTAACTCATCTAAGCAGTGACATAACAAGGCAATGAGAAAAGCCCATAGCAATATCTTACAAGGCAGGACATTGGCAGGTGAGGTCAGTGAGGACACGTGTTAGTGGTGTGACTGATCGGAATAATAGCTACCTTTCAGTAGGTCTGCTATTGGCTGGAACCTTCCACACGGTATCTCTTGTCTTTGTGGCAACCTCGTGATGTGCTATTTATCCACTTTTTAAATGATGAAGTTGCATCTTAGAGATACTGACTTACCCACTCCAACTCTTAAACCCTAGTAACTGGCTGAGCTGGCATTAGAATCAAGGTCTGTCTAGCTCCAAATCCAAGGTTTTTCTCACTATCGCATTTGGAGCCTGGAGATGGGGAGAGACTGAGAAAATGACTGGCCCAAGAATGAGATCAGTAAAGCATCACATACACATTTCTTGAAGACATTAGTCCAAGGTGGCCCAGAGGACCCCAAGAAATATGGGATAACATACTGAAGGGGATTGGGGAAAATAAAACAGTAACAAAAAAATCTCATTCTGCCCATAGCAAAGCTAGAAAAATAATGATTATGAGCGCAGCGCCAGTATAAACACTCGAGGGGTGAGGACTTGTAATGGCACCCACCCCTGCATGCTCCTTGTCATCACATAGTGCAGAAGTAACACATATTAGTAAAAATAGTTCTGAAGCCCGCGGTAGATCAGCCACTTCTCTTCCTTTTAGCTCACCCAGGCTAACACAATAGCAAAAGGAAACTTGTCATTTTTTTTTCTTTTTTTACAAAATGCACAGCAGGCATTTACCCTAGGATGCTTTAAAAAACAGAGATATTTGTACTTACAGGCTATTAGTTGCTATAGAGTAACGTCTGCAGGGCTGTTTTTTTCCATCAGGGGAATCAAATTTCTTGTTGTGCTATCGGCCTCCCGCCATATTATTTTTAAAGGCGAGCCATAAAACGTTTTTCTCGAGTGTGGTGGCAAGGAGGAAAACTTTATTAGGGGAAAGCAATGCAGTTTGAAAGAGTCCTGTAAACTCAAAATATGTTTAGGGCACTTAATTCTGGGCTTTTTAAGGCAACTGCATCTTTATTTGCAAATAAACACGCAGCTCTTCAATGCATATGTCAGGCAGAAAGAACATTAGGCCGTGCCGATTCCATGGCATGGTGGAAAATTTGGCGATGAGAAGGAGGTAGTAAAGCCACCTCCCTCCTGCTGGGACCTGGGAAGGTGCAGAGCCGAGAACAGGGAACATGGGTAGGATCAGGCCAATATGAACGTCCCTTTGTTGCTCCCTGTGTGGCTGGAGTAGGCGTGGAAGGTCTGCGTGCCTGAGAATAGGCGTGTCTTGATGTCTCCCTCTTTCCTATCCCTTGCCGTTGTTTCAAATGAGTAACAACTAACCTGGTGATTTCCAACTGATTAGTGACTGATTTTTGACTTGCTCTTTTTCCCACCACCAAAATAATCACAAAAAAAGTCCCCAAAGCATTATAAAAGGAATATATATTCATCACAGAAAACCTGGAAAATATTGAAAAACAGAGAAGAGAACAATTAGTCATAGTCTTACCACTCAGAAAAAGTAAATGGGCAGATTTTTTTTGGTGCATATTAAAAAACATAATTATGATCATATTATATATACAAAATTGTATATACTGATTTAAACAACTATTTTTGTAGTTATTAAAGTGATCCACGTGCTTTTCAGGAACTTGAAAAATGTAAAAGTATAAAGAAAAAAATAATTACATAGAATTTCACCACCCAGAGATAAATGCTGCTATTCCAGTTTATTGTATTATTATATAGAGCCTTTTTTCTATGCATTTTTAAATGTATTTGTTTTGAAGTTTAAAATATTGTAAATGCAGGAACATGTGTAACTTGAGGTGCAGAATGATAAAAAAGAGGAATTTGTGAACCAAAATAAAATTTTAAGACACCCCCCCTCCCCCTCGCCACTGGCTGACTGAATGGACCCCCTCGTGGCCAAAGGAATATCCTAAAATTGTCTGCCAGGAGGAGGGAGGTCAGACATGCCTCATCAGGCCCCCCCCCTTCTTGGAGTCTTTTGTGACCCATTGACAGGCCTAAGGTTATGCAAGACAAACCTGCAGGTCCTCAATTTGCATAACAAATCTATGTCTGGTGGCTTATCTCTGATAACCATTCCTTATGTTAAAACATTCCAAGCCTCTAGACAAAGCTTCATGTCTTTAAGCAATTACAAGCCAAAGAATCTTTAAACCCACCTATAACCTGTAAGCCCCCGCTTCGAGATGTCCCACCTTTTTGGGCCAAACCAATGTATGCTTCCCACGTATTGATTGATGACTTTACGTGTAACCCCTGTCTCCCTGAAATGTATAAAACCAAACTATAACCCAACCACCACGAGTCCACTTGCTCAAGGTTTCTTGGGAGTGGCTCCGGGTCATGGTCCTCAAATTTGGCTCAGAATAAACTTCTTTTAAATATTTCAGAGTTTGGATTTTTTTTTCCGTCAACAATCTGCATGCTATTTTTATGTTTTCCATAGTTACAAATTTTCACAAATAAAGGGGCCCGGTATTCTATGAGGAGTCTGTTATAAAATATGCTATTGACACATGTTGGATCCTGGCCAAGTAAATGTCTTTTCTTTTCTGTAAAATAGGTATTGAATTTTAAGAAAACAACCAAAATGACCTAAACTGGAGTTGTTTAGGATCATTCGATTTATTATGTGAAAACTGCTGGGTTTTGGTTTTTGGTTTGGAGTTTGTCTTAGTCTGTTTTCTATAGCTTATAACAGAATGTCTGAAACTGGGTAATTTGTTAAAGAAAAGAAATTTATTTCTTATAGTTATGGAGGCTGAGAAGTTCAAGGTTGAGGGGCTGAATCTAGTGAGAGCTTTCTTGCTGGTGGGGACTCTGCAGAATCCTAAGGTGAAATAGGGGCTGAGCAAGCTAACTCCTCTTCCTCTTATAAAGCCACCAGTTCCACTCCTGTGATAACCCATTGATCCATTAACCCATTAATTCATTAACCTAGTCATCCATGAATGGATTAATCCACTCATGATGGCAGATCCCTCATGACCAATCACCTCTTAAGGTCCCACCTCTCAACACTGCCACATTGGGGACTAAGTTTCAATGTGAGTTTCAGAGGGGGTAAATATTCAAACCCTCGCAGCACTGATCTTAAAAATCAGTTGCTAGATATGATGTTTTGTTAAACATGTTTCAGTTGTTACACATTTTGTTATGCATGTTTTAGTTGTTTAACATGATAGTTTGTGGTAAATTCACAGACTGCATTCTAATACTCAGCAATGGAAATGACTTCCATGTTAATGTGACTAAGGTTAACTTGATGAAGAGATAAGGTATAACTCATTTTAAAGAAAGTTCTAAAGTCACCACATTTGGTGTGGTGATTTCAGTCTGACAAACACTAGAACATAGTCACTGTGGAGCCCTGCCCTGGGGTCCGTCGTACACTCAAGCACATACCACGTGTGTCGTGTCAGTGAGGCAGTTCTAGTCTTCTAGACTTCTAGTGTGTGGAAAATGTCCAAATGTGTGATAACTAGAGAAATAGTAGTGATAAATCAATGGGCCCCAAGCATCCAAAGGGTGACCTGGCTGGATGACAGAATAACCAGGTTGTGCAGCATTATCCATGCACTGGTTCCCCAAATGGGCTGCTCATCAGAAACACACGGAGATGCCTAAAATGTTTAAACCTAGTAAAATTCACTCTTTTTGGGGTCAAATTCTATGAGTTTTGACAAATGCTTATTACTGCCACTGCAATCAAGATGTAGAAGAGTTAGTTCCATCACCCCTCCAAAAACTCCCTTGTGCTATCCCTTTGTATTCAAAACCCAACTCCAACCCTTCAGTCCTGGAAACCAACTAACCTGTGCTCTGTCACTGCAGTTTTACACTTTTCAGAATGTCGTATAAATGAAGTACAGTTTGGAAAATGGACTCTATCCCTTTGTGTAATACACTGGGGATTCATCCTTGTTGTGTTTGTTCCTTTTAATTGCTGAGTACTGTTCCATCGTATGTATGTATCAGTTTGTTTATTATCCAATTGAGAGACATACGGGTTAACCCCAGGTTTGGGTGATTATGAATGAAGCCACTGTAACCTTGGATCTATAGCTCATTGTGTGAACATGTTTTCACTTATCTTGGGTAAATACGTAGGAGAGAGATATCGGGGAAGTTTTGAAAAATATTTCCATGCCCACAGAATTACAATCTCTTGGGTATGGACCTTGGAATGTGCACCTTTAAAATGTTCCCCAATGTGATTTCTTAATGAGTAACCAGTGTTCTTTTGAGTGATGAAATGTCTTGGAAATAGGTAAAGGTAATGGTTGTACAACACTGTGAATGTACTAAATGCTATTGAATCGTATACTTCAAAATGGTTAATGGTTAATTTTATGTCAAATAAATTTTACCCTGATTAAAAAAAATGCTCCCAGGAAATTCTGATGTTTGGAATCTCTGATCTTGGGAGGTTGTACCTGGGTGGGTTCCATGTTAAAAGATGTCTGCACTGGTCTCAGCCTCTGGGTCTTGGTCCAATCTTCTCGTGAATCTGTAACAAATGGAATTTTCCTTAGAAAGTTTGGGGAATCTTAAAAACTTTTGGTAATTAGTAGGTGAGCCTGTAGCTGGATCTAGTTTCTCCTGGAATGGAGTAGTGTGGGTGAGATCCTTCTTGTAGAGGATTAGCGAGGATAGACCAGCCTGGATTCTACTGAGACAGTCTACGGAATCATTCTGGATGCTTGGGATTGGCTGGCTTTAGTTCGCATCCCTCTGGGGTTTTTACTTTGTACCAGTAGAGATACAACTGCCTATTGCAACACTGGAATAGATCAAACCTCATTCACTGGCACAAGGTACACCCTAGAAGACCTTATGTTCATAACCCTATGTTAGAGCACGGGCAGGCCTGCAGATGTGAGAAAAACCAGCCAGCCATCCACACGAGACAGGCTGTGAGGCAGAAGGAGCACAGGACAATGATATGCGAGGCCTTTGTTCTGGACTTTTCTTTATCTTTCAAGACTGCAGCAGAAGCAGAGATAAGCAGAGGCAAGAGAGACAGAGAGTGCTCCCTGGGTCTCCAGGGCCATCTGTTCTCCATTCCAATCTTTCTTCAGGCTCTGCTGCCCTGGACACTCCTACGTCCTTACACTTCCTATTTCTGTCTTTTCTGTATCACTTGAACCTTTAGCCATCTGTCAAACCAGAGGATGCTCACACATGAACACCTTCTTCTGGGATTTGGGTGTTCCTAGCCACTTTGAGGAAGAGGGAATAAATAAGCAGAGGAAGAAGGTGGTTGGGGGTTGGCGCTCAGAGTCAAGCTGCGTCCCTCTGGGATTTCCTAAGCCACCCCTGTGGTGGCGTGTGGGAAGTCCTTCTGAGAGGCAGGTGCATCCCAAGCCCAGTGCATCTCAGGCAGGCCCGAGTCCTGGGATATGAAGAAGACCTAGTCTGGACTCTTTACACTCAGTTCCAGAGGCCCTAGTATCCCAGGGGAGTCTTTTCTTTCCCTTTTCTTGCTCCCTGCGATGGAAGCCTCTTCAGATGGATTGGCCTCAATGTTACAGAATTTTAGATGTTTGTCTTTTCCTTTTGCTTGGCCCTCTCTACTTTTTTCCCATTAGGTTCTGTAAGTTGAATCATGAAAGGGCAGAAAGGCAGACAGGATTGTACTTAAAGCAGAGATGGAGAGAGGGTCCTGGAGGAGGAGTATTGCATATGATGTAGGGGAGAGGAGGGAGCCAGGGCTGAGACCTCAGGGAGGTTACAGTTCTGACCCGAACCTGTGAGGATGGGATCATTTATCGCACGTTCCACCATCGGCCTAGACTGCATCTGAACACGAGCCAGAAGAGAACCTTATTCAGCCTGAGGCTTAGCCCTGGGGAAGGGGGACAACCAGGCAAACTTGTAGGGAAGATGGTCTGTTTCCCTTTCTGGACCTCTCCACCTAGAACCTGGTATTTTTACAGACTCTCAGAGTGGGGAGCCCTCGCTGACTACCCCAGTAGGACTTTATGTACTAGACCGTTTCTGACACTTCTCTTTCCTCAGCCTAACTTTCTCTCTCTCCTGTCTTCCCTCTACAGTTAGTATGAAACTGGACCTAAGGTGTGGTGAATGGGAAGGTCTTGACCTGCTGCCCTCTCTCTGCTTCCAGGTGACATTTTATTTTCTCCTCACTATTACGGGAAGAAATGAGCATGACGGGTGTGAGGAAACATGGCGGGGCTGTTGGTGGAGATATTTCTCGATAGGGAGAACATTGAAATGCATATTATGTAGGAAATTGACTTGAATGTATTGACCTATGGATATAAGAGATCAAAACTCCAGAGCATTATATGGGAGCACAGAGTTAACAAGCCCATCCATCCATCCATCCATCCATCCATCCATCCATCCGTCCGTCCGTCCAGTAGGTAATGGAGGCTTCCTGTGTACCTGCCACTGCACCCTATGACATACTGTGGTCTGTGCTGGGGAAGAGAGGAGAAGGGACAAAGATAAAGAAGGTAAATACCTGACTCAAGGCCGTTACTGTCTGGGATTTATCACAGAGAGAGAATTTGACACACTTTATAAGAACTTTGCTGTTATACATATTGATGATCTTTAAGGAAAACAATACCAGCACCTCACAGGCTGTAAGGGATACCAGAAAGCACAAATTCTAATGACATCCTGGTAAATCGCACCTCAGGGCACATTTCCCACAAGGCTGTGGTTCCCTGTGTCCTCCCCCTCCCTTGGTTGTAACAGTGGCTAGCAGGCCATGTTCTGTCATTAGTAACATCTCTCTTTGTGGGAATAGTGGTTTAATTGTGGACAGAAGTTCCTGCTGAGTTCTATTTATAGCTTCTGGTGACTCATTAATATGTTACCTTAGCAAAGGCTAGCTCCGGAGCCAGCCATTTTTTTTTACTCTATTAGTCAAAAAACATTTTCACTGCAATATGCTGATGAAATAAAAAGCAAATTGTAAAACACTCCTAGCAATTTGCATGTCAGCCTTTTAACTGGTTTAAGATCAGCAGCCTTACTCTCAGAATTGCAAACTGTAATTGTCAAAGGTACCTGCGTCTCCAAGTGCTTACCAACATGTAGGTTTTGTGTTAAGGGGGGAAAAAAAAGAGAATTCACTGGTAATCTGAAGAGTTAAACTAGCAGTTGATCTGGAAAATATGTTAAAACCTTCAAAAGTATTTCCGTTCCAGGAAGTCTTAGAGCCCTCTGTAACTGTGCCCTTTGTGACATTTCCACACACGTGACCTTCACACTCACCACTTTGATTCCAACGGAGACGTCGTGGTCAGGGCTAAGACTGAGCTTGGTAGAGATTGTAAGGTAAGACTTTGAAGCTGCTGTGCTTTTATCAATTCAGTCTGAAAAACAATCTCTGTGGTTAAGCGTGTTAAATCCCCTGTGCTTTCATAGCAGCTTGGCTAAAGGTTACTATGAAGGCTGGAGGCTAGAGGGAGAGTGGGAGATAACTTAGACCAGAGAGCTCTCACTGAAATAAATTCAGAGGAGTTACTTTATCTTCTATGCACTTTAGCAGAACCTCATAATCAGATATTACTTACTCTATGCGTATATGGCATATATAGCATGTAACAAAGCTACCAATATCAAATACTAGCAAGGATTTGAAGCAACTGGAGTTTTCTTACATTGCTGATGGGAATGCAAAATGGTACAGCCACCCTGGAAAGCAATTTGGCAGTTGCTTATAAAGTTAAGCATACACTTAGCATATAACAATCTCACTCCTAGGCGTTTACCCAAGAGAAACAGCGAGGCAGCAGCGTGCGTGGTGGACGCGGAGCATTCGGCAGAGGGAAGAGCGCCTGCAGGAGCGTGAGGAGCCTGAGGACCCGAGGATACTGAGCACGAGCACGGAGGGTGACAGGGAGGCAGCAAGATGTGGCTGCAGATGTGGCCTGTGCTGGGCTTTGTGGGCTGTGGGAGGGATTTTGGTTTCTATTCTGAGAATGATGAGAGATGATTAAAAGGTTCTAAGCGAGAGGGTGACAAGATTAGATAAACCTTTTGAAAAGATCAGTCTGGCTGGGGTGTGGAGAACGCACTGGAGGGAGGTGGGAGCGGCCGAGTTGACTGGGAGAATTCCTGCGGGGGCGTGGGCTAGGGCTGTAGCCTCGGAGATGTTCTCTTTCAGTCCCCCAAAACCCCTGAGAAGCTTTGCACGGATGCCTCTCATATAATAATATTTCTAATAGAAACAAGAATAATGAATCACTTCTTTCTAAATATGCTTGTTATAAAATAATATATAGAAAGGAATTTATGTAACATTAAGGTCAATTATAGAACATAATAAAAACATGCGAAGCCACCTCCCTGTTGCAGAACTAGAACATCATTATGAAAACCTTCTTTAAACAAGATTCTGTACTCAATTTTAAAAAGGGATTGAAAACTCTCCTCGGAATGCAGTGATATCAGGACTTTCTAATGATTGAATCTTGTAAGCCTCGGAAGAGGCTGCCTCAGGAGGCCGTGGGAGGCCAAGCTGCGGACGGTTTGCCTAAGGGTGTGGAGGAAGGATTCCCAGGAGGGGAGGAAGGTTGGGTGGGTGACAGCAAAGATACCAATTCTAAAATCCTCTGCGTCAATGCAACAAAGAGCATCAATACATGTTATAAGTAAAGGTCTCAAGGGGCATTTAAAAACCTGGGGTGTTGGTTTCTTAAAATCAAATATGTCATTGTAGTTACTTTTATGGTTAGTCCTTTGACTTTTGGAACAAATAAGATGGAACCATGTGCATACATATATTCATAAATGTAGCAATACATGAGGTGGAAGTGTTTTAATTTTTTAAGCCCCTGAAGTAGTGGGTTAGGAGGAGATGGAAAGGTTGGATAGTGTGTTTGAATATAAGAAAGCAGTTGCAACGGCTCCGTTTTCTATTCTATAGCAGGGCTAGGAGTCTGCAGCTTGGGGGCTAAATGGCACGGTTTTGTATAACCCATGAGAATGGTTTTCACATTGATTAAATTTTTAAACTTGTGATACTTGTGGAGTCACCTGCAGTCATACAAATATAGAAAAAAAACCCCATAAAATAGACGTCACCAAAATTAAAAACGTTTGTATATCATATAATACTATCAAAAGAGTAAAAAGGCGATCCACAGAGTGGGAGAAAATATTTGCAAATAATATATCTAGTAAAGGATTAACATCTAGAATATATAAAGAACACAATTTGACACCAAAATACAAACAATCCCATTAAAATATAGGTGAAGGGCTGAGCACAGTGGCTCATGCCTTTAATCCTAGCACTTTGGGAGGCCGAGGTGGGAGGATCGCTTAAAGCTAGGAGTTCGAGACCAGCCTGAACAGCATAGCAAGACCCCACCTCTACAAAAAATTTAAAAAAAATTAGCTGGATGTGGTGGCAAGTGCCTGTAGTCCCAGCTACTCAGGAGGCTGAGGCAGGAGAATCATGTGAACCCAGGAGTTTGAGGTTGCAGTGAGCTATAGATGATGCCACTGCACTCTAGCCAGGGAAACAGAGCAATACTCTGTCTCAAAAAAAAATATATATATATATATATAAAGGACTTGAATAGGCATTTCTCCAAAGAAGATAGATAAATGGCCAATAAGCAAATGAAGAGATGATCAACACAAATAATCATCAAGGAAATTCAAATCAAAACCACAATGAGATAACACTTCTCATTCATTAGGATGGCTATACCAAAAAGTCAGAAAACAAGTGTTGGTGAGGATATAAAGAAATTGGAACCCTTGAGCACTGCTGACAGGGATGTAAAATGCTGCAGCTGTCATGGAAAACAATATTGCAATACCTCAGAAAGTTAAACATAGAATTGCCACGTGATCCGGCAGTTCCACTTGTATGTATATATCCCAAAGAATTGAAAGCAGGAACTTGAACGGATATTTGTACATCAATGTTCATAACAACATTATTCACAATAGGCAAAATGTGGAAACAACTCAAATAGCCATCAATGGATGAGTGGGAAAAGAAAATGTGGTATATATGTATAATGAAATATTATTCTGCCTTAAAAAGGAATGAAAACCTGGCACATATTACTGCATGGATGGATCCTGATATGTTATGCTAAGTGAAATAAACCAGACATAAAAGGACAAATATTATGTGATTCTACTTATATGAGGTCCTAGAATGATCAAATTCATCACCCGATGAGAGGCTGTGGGGAGGGAGTCACAGGGAGATATTTGATGGGTACAGAGTTTACTTTCAGGACAATGAAAAAGTTCTGAAGACAGTTGGTGCTGATGGTTACGTAACAATGTGAATGGACTTAATGCTACTGAATTAGAAATTTAAAAATGGTTAATTTTATATTATATATTTTTTGCTACAATAAAAAAAAGATGTAATACAGAGAGATCCTGTGTATTTTTTGCTCAGTTTTCCCAATGGTAACATCTTAAAAAATTATATGATACAACACACAACCAGGAATTTGACAGTGATATGATCCATAAAATTCTATTCAGATTTACCCAGTTTTACATGTACTCACTGGTGTGTTTTTACATTTTTAGATGGTTAAAAATGAAAATAATAACATTTTGTAACATGTGAAGATATGAAATTCAAATTTCAGTATCTATAAATAAAGTTTGATTGGAATATAGACACACTCATTTATTTATGTATTATCTATAGATACTTCTGTGTTAAAGTGACAGAGTTAAGTAGTTGGGACAAGGACCATCTGGTTTACAAAGTAGGAGATATTATCTGGCCCTTTATAGAAAAAGTTTGTTGACCTATGTTCTGGAGTACAATCAGCTGCCAGAAAAGGGAGGGAGGGAGGTAGGGAGGGAGGGAGAGAAGGAAGGAAAGAAGGAAGGAAGGAAGGAAGGAAGGAAGGAAGGAAGGAAGGAAGGAAGGAAGGAAGGAAGGGGTTGTGAGTATAAAATTACTTAAGGGAAATGACTGGATAATATGTGTAACTTTAGGCAAATGAATCATAATGAAAATGGTACATTGTCAAGAGTGCTATTTATGAAATTTAAGTTGGTGCTACTTGGCCTTATTGGGAAACTTTTTTTTTTAAAATATATTTAAATTTTTTTTATATCATTAAAGTAAAAATTTAACTTGTTTTTTTTTAGTAGAGATGGGGGTCTCACTCTTGCTCAGGCTGGTCTCAAACTCCTGAGCTCAAATGATCCGCCCGCTTCAGCCTCCCAGAGTGCTGGGATTACAGGGGTGAGCTACCACGCCTGGCCAGGAAACTTACTTGTTCCCAAGATACACACTCTTGGCTCTTCTCACCAAGGTGAGTGTTGAGTATTACTTTTTGGGTTCTTGTGCCTTTGGTCATTGTATCAATGGATATTCTTTGATGTAAGTAACAAAAAGCATAATTAAATACAGTTTAAATTTAGAAATTTGTATTACCTCTGATTGCAATTTTAGAAGAAAGGGGCTTCTGGAGGTGATTAGTTCAATGTCTCAAAGATGTAATCAAGGACCCAGATTCTTCCCACTTTTCTGCACTGCCATCCTCAGCTTGTTCTTAGGGTCACTCCCTCATGTCCTCAACACAGCTGCAGAGGCCCATCACATCCTCAGGTTGGAAGAGGGAAGAGGCCTGTCCTTTCCCTCATGTTCCATTATGACCTGATGGCATGAAGACTCTTCCAGAAGTCCCCTAGAAGACTCCCTTTCTGACTTGCTTCACGTCCCTCTTCCAGCCTGGGTAAGGGGAACAGAATCCCACCATCAGCCTAGACTTATAAGGATTCATCCCTAGATGGAAAAGGGCCCAAAGTTTCTGAAACATAGGATAATCTAATATTTGAGCAAAACTAGGATTTGTTGGCAAAGAAAAATGTGGGAGAATGAACGGTGGGAGGCAACAAAGAGTGTCCACTGTAGTCATATGTGACGCCTGCGGCCTCAGTCATGGAGGTCACCGTTAAGCACAGGTATGGACAGTGATGTATACATAGCCTTCAGTGAGGATATCTAAATGACTACACTCCTTTCCTCCTCCCTTTCTTCTTCCAAAAACTGCAAGCCAACTTGGTTTTTCTTCTGGGGGCATGAGAGATGGAGACAGAAAGCCTCAGACGTTGCAAGACTTTGTTCAGTGCTATGGTCTGAATGTCTGTGTTCCTGCAAAGTTCATATGCTGAAATCCTGACCCCCAAGGTGATGGTATTAGGAGGTGGGGTGGTGATTAGGTCACGAGGGTGGTGCCCTCATGAGTGGGCTTGGTGCCCTTATAGAAAGGGCTTAGAGCTGACTGCCTTCCCCTTCTGACACATGAGAAGGGGCCATTTCAGTGAACCAAGAAATAAGCCCTCACCGTCCACTGACTCTGCTGGTGCCTTGATCTTGGACTTCTCAAGCCTCCAGAACTGGGAGAAATAAATTTATTTTTTATAAACTACTCAGTCTTTGGTATTTTGTTATAGCAGCCTGAAAGGACAAAGGCATTCAGTGTAAATCACAAATACAGACACATTTATAACAACAGTTAATCAATATACCAACAAATCTTTATTGAGCATCTACTATGTGCCAGGATCTGGGGACATAGCAGTTAATAAAATAGAAAAATCCCCAGTCCCCATGGAGCTTACATTCTAACGAGCAGATTCAGTGTATCCATCTCTAACGTGCCCATTCACTATCTCCTTACATGTGGGTCCCAAAGTGTTTT
The DNA here is from genome assembly GCA_963574885.1 of Lepilemur ruficaudatus. Lineage (NCBI taxonomy): Eukaryota > Metazoa > Chordata > Mammalia > Primates > Lepilemuridae > Lepilemur > Lepilemur ruficaudatus. The sequence continues at coordinate 25,785 of CAUYRT010041317.1, forward strand.
TGAATGTTGACTTTCCTTTGTCAGGTGATATAACTCAGTAGTAGTCATCTCAATTTGTGGGTGGAAATAAAACACTTAGATCAATCTGGTTCATGCAGAATCTCAAATTTACCCACAGGCAACTCACCCCCTCTTTTTGTGAATAGGAGAAAAAGTCTGAGAAAGGTATCTCTGATTGAAATAGAGAAGAAGGATCAGCGGTATCAATGAGAGGGCTTCCAGGAGAGTGAAGCTGGAGGGGTGGGAGAGGCTCTGGAAGGGCAGGCTAAGGGCTGAACACTTACATGGTAGGGGCAGTTGGGGCAAAAGGACATTAGACCTGGAAATTCTGGGGTAATGGTAAGATTCTGTTCTCACTCTGACCTGAATCTGAAATCCTGAAGAATGAGAAGTTTGAGATGGGGGCTAGTAAGAGCAGACCCTTCAGAGGAAGACTGGCCCTACCAGGATTGACCCCAGAGACTCCTTTCCCTGCTAGACAGTTGCTTTCCCTGCCTTCAGGCCACCCTGGCACATCCGTCCTGGCTGCTTCTTCTAGGAGGTCTCCTGTGCCCACAAAGATAGCTCCAGCCTTAAAAAGTATCCAGGGAGGTTGGGCTTCCTCCTCCCACGGTCAGGTCACTTTCTTGTCTGAATTATCTGTGATGCCATTTCTAGGGCCAGAATAGCTTCAGGGGCCTTTTTCCTTAAAGAGACACAGTCTCGCTCTGTCACCCAGGCTAGAGTGCGGGGATCATAGCTATCCCTAGAATTCCTGGGCTCAGACAATTCTGCTGCCTCAACTGGGATTAGAGGCGCATGCCACCATACCTGGCTAATTTTTTTTTAAAATTTTTTATAGAGACTGGGTCTTGCTGTTGCCCAGGCTGGTCTGGAAGTGCTGGGCTCAAGGCATCCTCCAGCCTCGGCCTTCCAAAGTGCTGGGATTACAGACTTGAGCCACCACGCCCAGCCACTTTCACACTCTTTTCCAGACTTTTCTCTGAAACTTCATTTGTATCACTATGCCTCCGAATACGTGGGACCGATATCCTGAGTCGACCTGGATCTTGGTAAGGATCTTAGAGCACAGGGCCTTATTAAGAACAGGCATGGGAGGGAGGGGTGGGGTAAATCCTGGGTGTGGCAAAGATGGGTTAGAAGCAGCTGCCGTCATTGGTGCCCCCTGAGGTTAAGTGGCAGAATGCCGGAATGATGTGAGAGGCACCCTGGACACTCGGGTGAGCAGAAATGTGAGTACAAACAAGGTGCCATGTGTCACCATAACCTTCCTTCAAAACCCTCTTATTTTTTTGGTGTGATAAGTACAGATTTTTTTTTTTTGCTACACATCCATATACTTATGATAAAACTATAATCAGAATGCTTTGGAAAGAATGTTTTACTAATTTACACCCCTACTCCCTCTTGAGAAAGGATATATAAAATGTAACAACATAGCATGAGTAATAATTAGAAATAAAGGAAGAAAGATAAAATAAAATAGAGTCAGAAACGTGACTGCAAAAAACACACCATAATTACTAGGCATGACCTGGCTGCAGATTTAGTTTTGGGCTTACCAGCAACCAACTCAAACTGGGAACTGTGGTTGGTTATATAATTCACAGAATTGATAAGATAACAAGGCCAGTGGCCCAAAAGAAGTACAACCATTCCTGGAACTAAGACCAGAAAAATTCCTTGGAGAGTCCCCCAGAAAATGACAGTGTGAAGTGTTGAATAATGTGCTCAACTCTATCGTTAGAGGAGATCCGGTGATAAGGTCTTTCCAATAGCATCCTTCAGTGTGGCAAATTCTACTCAGGACAGAGTGGGTGGGGGTGGTGGTGTTTTATGAAAAATATCAGTGTGTGTTCATAACTTTGAAGAGCCACAAACATGTTGCCAGTTTGGGGCATTTCAATGTTTCAGTGAAGGAAAAATATAACAGCATTTTCTGGTAGACGAAAATAGACTCCCTCCCTTCAAAATCCTAATATCTGCCTCTAATCCTAGCATTCTGGGAGGCCGAGGCAGGAGGATCGCTCAAGGTCAGGAGTTTGAGACCAGCCTGAGCAAGAGTAAGACCCCGTCTCTACTAATAATAGAAAGAAATTAATTGGCCAACTAAAAAAAAAACAACAACAACAACAACAACAACAAAACCCCAATATCACTGTTGCCTTCCCCCAACACGCACATACATTCTTTGAATTTTCATTCCATAGCTTGGCTGAATGAAGGAAATGTTATAATGTAATACCTGTTTTTAAAATTAAAAAGGAGCTACCAATTAAGGAAATGAGAAACAGACTAAGCAATAAATTGAAATTGAATATTATTAAATCTTAAACAATGGTGGAGGCAGATTTTATGTGAGTCCTGAAGCTCATACAGTTTTGGGCACTCTCTTTAAGGAAAAGAATATAAAGTTATGAACATAAAAGCTGGTATGAAAATAAATATGGATAAAGAGAAAATAAATCACAATAAATTACTGGATCCATGGAGATCCACGTCCTTTTTTCCTGAGATTAGCAACTTTACCAGAAATGCTCACAGAGAAACACTTCCTGATTATACCCCGCCCTCCCTTTCCTACTAGCAACTAACCCCCAGCTCTCATGGGGGCCTCTGCAAGTCAGCAACCCCCCGAAGCAGCTTAAGCTTCATTAATTCACAGCTTCATAGAAAATCTTCCCAATTCCCATCACTAAGTCCATCATCTTTTCTAGAGGACTGAGCTGCTTTCTTCCTCTGATAATGCAAACTCTAAACTGTTATTGACAGACCCCAAAGAAATCAATGCCTTTATTTCTTTGAAAATGACTTCATATCCATCTGGAAGAAATAATAGCTCCCAGTCTCGTTCTTTTAAAAGTGCTCATGTGCCCTCACTCGGCACACAGGGCTCTAAATATGGGCATCCTTGGCTGTGATTCGAGAGAATTTTTCAGAGAAGTGTTTTGGAGCCAAACAGGAGGAATGTGAGATTTGCTCTGCTCTGTGAGGCAAACAGCAGGAAATTGGGAAAGTCTGAATGTGTCTTTGGTACCATCTTGTCCTCTGTTCAAATCAATTTCACTTTTTTTTTCCTGCTGGATGAAGAGCAATAATCAGGTTTTCATTGAAAAGCTGTGAGAATTTTAACTTCAGTTTTGTAACTGATACGTTGAAAGTAGAAAGCCAGGTGGAAATACAATCTCCAACCTGAAAAGTGAAAAGTAAAATATACTTCTAGAAAAATATTGCCTATGACTTGGAGAAAAATTAGAATAGGATCTATTTTAAGATGAAAACCTCAAGCACGTGAGGTTTGCTTATGGCGTTTCCTCTTTGTTTCTTGTAATTTTACTCTGGGACTTAAGCAGTGTTAGCATATTTGCCACACAATAAGTTTCCTGTAGTAAGAGGAAAAAGAGTCATAGGTTGAGTTTATCTGAGGGAAGGCAAGGCCCTCTGATGATTATTTAACACAGAATGTAAAGTGATCAGATTTTTAAAAAGCGAAGTATCAGTTGAACACAGGAAGATGCCCCTGCATGCCACGGTGCCTGGTGGTAACTGAGCTCCTGGCAGCTGCTTCATGGCAGCGATTCCCTCCCAGGGCCCTGTGCTGGGAACCAGGTAAGTGTGAGTGCCCAGGGGCTCTGGGCCAAGGCCGGAGGAATGCAGAGCCTGGATCCTCAGGGCTGATTATTTAACCTGACTCATGGATCTCTGGGGAAACTGGGGAAGCATTTTCAATTTGACGTCTTTGCTTAGAAGGCCGCAGAGCTGCCAATGAGAACATATCAAGCTGATCCACAAATGTGTTTTTATAGGAAACCGCGTGTAGGAAAGGAATGGGGAGCTACGCACAAAAAGGAAAGAAAGGAGAAAAGGAAAGAGAATATAAGCTCAGGCCCAACGTACAGAGAAGAAACACTTACTGATAGGTTGTTTGGAGGCATACAACTACAATGAACTCAGACAAGTCTCAAAGAAGTCTGATCTGGATAAAAATATACATTAAGTTTTTTTTTCCAGTTTTTAGAGAAAGGATCTCCCTGTGTCACCCAGGCTGGAGTACTGTCACCTGATCGTAGCTTACTGCAACCGTAAATTGCTGGGCTCAGACAATCCTCCTGTCTCAGCCTCTCAAGTAGCTGGAATTACAGGCACATGCCACCAAGCCTAGTGGCAACAAATTTAAAAATATTTTGCAGCAACAGGGTCTCGCTATATTGCCCAGGCTGGTCTCAAACTCCTGGTCTCAAGTGATCCTCCCTCCCTGGCCTCCCAAAGCACTTGGATTACAGATATAAGCTATCATGGTAGGTCCCAACTATACATTAATATAAAAAGTAAACATAAATTTATTATTGTAAGGTGTATTTCTTAATAAATAGCTGAGGAAACAAGTAGAAACCCTCCTGGGATTGCATAAATGCCTAAAGGGAAAAAAAATTGTAATGGGGTCAATTAGTTGCTCTTATCTAAATAGAGGCTGCTAAAATTACTTTAAGTATTTGAAAACAGTTTGTTTCCTTGAGAAGGCTAAACACGATTTCAATGTTTGTTTTGACAATCTCGTTTTTCAAAGTACTGCTTAAGCAGATTTTGGCTTTCTTCTGTACTCTTTTTAGTAGGGTGAAAAAAAATGTGGTCTTATTCCATGTGGAATAGATCAGTCTATGGAGAAGTAATAATAGAACAATGGTTCCCATATGTTGCATATTTACTATGTATCAGGCTCTGTACCTCTTTTCTGCATGTGTTTTTTGAGACAACTTGTTTTTCTGAGTTGGTAATCTCCACCCGGTAAAATGGTTAAAAGAAATCAAGGGGCAGGGAGTGAGATGTCCATAAAGTCAGTCTCCCTTTTGCTCCTGTCTCCTAGTCTTTTCCCCCGAGTCTGCCACAGCTCCCCAGTTTCCTATGTTGCCTTCTAAGATATTGTGCTCAGCACTGACACTATATTATCTCATTCAATCCACTCTACAGTCTGATGTGGTCATTACTACATATTATCATCTTGATTTAATAGGTGAAGGAACTGAAGCACAAAGCGCACTGGCCCCAAATCGCAAGGAAATACGAGAGCCAGGATCAGAAGCTGCATCAGTTTCCTCACTGCTGTGCTTCCTCTCCATCGTCTTCACTGCAGATGGCCTCACGGCATGGACACCACTCCCCTCCCTGATTCCTGCTTGTCTAAAACCTACCCATCTTCTAAGGCCCTGCTCAGAATAATGACAGCATTTATTTAGTGCTTACTGTGTGCCAGGCACTTACATCCACTGTCTCTCATTTAATTCTCGTAATGGCCTTGGGAGGTACGTCCTATTGTTATCTCCATTTAACAGAAGTGAAACTGAGACTTTGAAGGTCAGGCAGCTAGTAAGGGGCAGAGGTAAGATTCAGCCACACTGGTCTGATGGGAGGCCCTCCTCTCCCAGCTCGCTGGGGCCCACCCACCCCAAATTCCCTGCTTGTAGTGACACCACTCCTAGGGATAGCCTTAGCACTTCTGAAAGCAAACCAAGGTGGGATCTGATTTCGAATTGTTCTGTATTGGTCTCTGGCAGTTTGGCATTCTAGATTCTTCTCTTGCAACCTTGTTATCTGCTCCTGGAAAGTTAAGACTCTATTTTTAATGCTCAGTCATAATGCAGTCGTAGAAATCCTAGTGAGACCTTACACTATAGAACAAGAAAATGGACTAACGAAAATCGAACTCTTTAAATTTCTGTCTGGAATTACATCAACAGCATATTTGACTTCTGAAAAAATCAAATATACGTGCAGTAGAAAAAATGAGAGAAGAAAAAAGGCAATTTAGATGGTACAGCGATTCTGACTGCTGTGGCACTCCTAGGGCTGGTGCCTTGGTGCGTGTGCTGGGACCTGCCTTTTCTGGATGCGTCTCTATTCCTTAGGCTTCTCAGCGTGCTGATGTACCCCCTCTCTGAGTGTGAGTCCACTGCTTCAAAGTGCATTTCTTTTTTTAAAAAAAATGCAACACAGTCTCTAAATACAAGAAGGACATGGCATGAGGTTTGAACTAAATACAAGAAGGACATGGCATGAGGTTTGAACGCTGGAAGAAACTCTGATTATATTAATATGTCCAACTTTTAGAGAAAGTTGAGCTTTAAATTGAGCATACAGTTTCTACCTTTGGAACCTAACCACAATCGCAGATGTGACTACCTTCTACCTAAGGTTAAGGGATGGTCCCTAGCTAGAAAAACTTTAGGTCCTTTTAGTTTAGATTCCATCATGGGGCAAATAAACTTGAAAACTACTTTCCATAGTGAAAAAAGATCTGCGTGTGAAACAAAGTTCTTTTGGTTTGGTTTTGGTTTGTTCTTTCTCACTCATCAGTCCCCAGTGACAGTGTAATCACAGGTGTGGCCTCTCCCTAAGAGAAACAGCAACACACCCTTACGGGTCAATTTAGCACAAACCATGAAGCAAAAGGCATTCCACACCGGGCAGAAGAATGGATGAGAAATTCTCCAAGTTTCCTCCCAAACCTCTCACTCTGTGGAAGTATTCCAACAGTCCTAAGGCTATTGTAAAAAGGTCTTCTGAATAATTTATGGCCTCTTTTTTCCTTTAACCAAGCAGATTAGCTGATCTCCAGACATCTCTTCTATTGCTTTTGGAAGCAGTAAGGTCCCGGATCATTAGCTGGGCTGTGGGAACTGCAGCCTGGACCTGCGAACACACATTTTACCCTCTGATCCCGAGTGGCTCCAGCTGCCTACTGCTCTTGCCTGCCTCGCTAGGTCAGTGCCCCCACAGGGCGTGGATTCGTTATATTTAAGGAGAAGTAGGTGTTATTTGAAAATATCTGGACTCCGGAACCCCAAGCAGGCTTTGGAGCCTGTCCGGGGAAGCAGAACAGTGGGTTAGGAAAGCGGGACACCGGGGTGGGTGCTGAGATGTGCTGCCTGGCAGTCTGTGTCTCTGGTGAGCCATCTTTGCCTTGCTGTGACCCAGTTTTGGCTTTCTGAGAAATGGCTTTCTTGGCCAGTGACCCCCTACCCAGAAACCCTCAGAAAACTTTCTCTGCCCTTCTCAGATTTTATGCCACTTCAGGGGCACTGTAAGCTAGGCTGCCACCTTCTCTGACGGCTCTGCCTCCCACATCCCCTGTGCCACTGGCTCTCTCAGCCCACCCCACACTCTGAGCACGCCCCCTGGCTGGAGAGGGAGGGCCACGCTGGCCACTTCTAAGCCCAGTAAGACTTCCCATGGATCAAGCCCCAGCCCAGGTTCCATTCCCTTCAGCAAGCCCTCGTGTGCCTGGTTCCCAGCCCACCAGGTCCACGCCCCTCCCCTGCTCCCAGGGTGCCTGAGACACTGCTCTTTTGGGACTTGGTCTGTTACTTGTCTGCCTTTCTTACTAAACTGTTATCTTCTGAAGAATAAGAACTGAATTGTACTCATCCTTGCCTTCTTGGCTGAGCCTGGCCCATAGACCTGCAAATCGGTGTTAGAAAATAATTGACTTTCACGGAAAGTTTTCTCTTCCCACCTTCCTATGCTATCCTGGACTTATTTTTAACTTTTTAAATGGCACATTTTCACAGAAAGTGTAGAGAATCGTATGATGACTCTGCATTTATCCAGATTTTCCAATTGCTAACCCTCGCCATATTTACTTCATCGGTTCTTTTTGGTCAAATACCTCAAAGTAAATTTCTGATATAATGACATTTTACCCCTAAATACTCATGTATGCATCTCTAAGGTAAGGTGTTTCCCTACATAACCATAGCATCATATCCTATGTCATTATCATTTGTATTATCACATTTTTGTACCTAATAAATAATGGTTTCTACCATCAACTATCCTCAGAAGTTTTTTACAACTGGTTTATTCAAATCAAACCCCCTCAGGGACTGCATATTGAATTTAGTTGTTATGACTCCGCTTTTTCTTCCCCCGTTTCCCATGTTATTGACGTGTTGAAGAAATCAGGCCAATTCTGTTGAAAGTCTTATTTTCTTGGTGCTGTTTAACTTCATCGGACTACCAAGGTAGAGCCGACCTAACGAAGAATTATAGCCGACACCGTGGGTGCCTCCTCTACTTCCAGAATTCTCCAATTCTGTCCTCCTCTTTGCCCCCAGCTTCTAAGTACAAATCCTCAGGGCACCAAGACTCCAGACTAAAGCCTCACCTACTCTGTGCTCTGTCACCCACGGGGATGTCCCTCTCCTGGCCTGCAGTCAGCTGATGAATCTTCCAGTGAAGCAGGGCCTGTGCGGTTCTCCCTGCAGCTGTGGCCAATGACCACATGCAGCCCTAGTGTCCTTAACACATGCTTGGGAGGAGAAAGCTCTGAACTTGGGGTTCTGGGGCTTCCTTACGGGTAGCAGCAGCCACCATTTTTCAAGATGAAGTTAAAACTCTCTCCTCCTAAATCCTCCTAACTTTCATGAACTCAACAAATCTCTTAAATTCATCCCAGAAAAACAACCTGTTTTCCAAGTGACGTAAGGGTCAGCAGCACTGCCCCACCTTCTTGCCCTGGACAGATGACGTCCAGGCAGACTCATCACACTAGTGGCTGCTCCTGCCAGCAAAAAAAGAAGTTTCCATTGATTTGACTGAGAACTGTGAGGGATTTGGGCTGTAGTCTCTGCCACAATGTCGACAGAGGATTGTCTTAGCTGAGGTGTCCCAGCAAATCAGCTGGGAAGAGCAGGATCTACTTTTGATTTCCCAGGCAGGGGAGGGGGTGGAGCAGGCTGGGACAGCTGTGTGCTCAGATCAGAGGCCCTGGGCGAAGGTCAGTCAGAGAACACTGAAGTTCCAGGCCCAAAGAGGAGCGGAGTCCTGCCAGCAGGGGTGTGGGCTGGAAACCCTAAAAGCACAGTTTCCTCCAGCCTGACATGAATATCCGACTGTTGACTTTGGCTCACTGGGTTTCTATTTGTGTTTATTTATTTTTATGAGGAAAAACTCTCCAACAGCTACAATTCTAGGGGTGGAGTAGATCACATTTTATTCTTCCTGAACGTGGTAAAATGCCTCATAGGCAACGAAGGGTAGAAAAGAGAGAACTTTATACTTTTAACTAAATTCTCAATTTATGGGTCAGGTAAATCTTTTTGTTTTCTGGCTCTTCCTCTTAATAATTCTGTTCCTTGTCTTTCCTTTCTGCCGTGACGCTCCCCCCTCCTCCCTCCTGCACTCTACTTTCTTTTCCTGCTTTTATTTCAGTGGCTGGCAAAATGAGAGTGTTATTTGGTGTTGAAATGGTCACTGCGGAACCTTATGAAATCTGTTCCTCCAGGAGGGTTTACTAAAGCAAGTCTGAGCCTTTCCTTTTTGCAACGGCCTAGGGAGGGTGTGTGTGCATGTGTGTGAGTGAGTGTGGGAGGAGGTGAGGGATCAGGTGACCCCTCAAGGCACCCTCTCCTTGTGGTACACAAAAACTTGATCCCCACAGTGGGGGCAGAGGGTGGACAGTGGGAGAAACTTCTCTGTTTCCTTCTCAAGATCCTCCTCAAATAATTTTGCCACCACTTTGTTATGTGGTTGGCTTGGAAAACATTGCTGAAAATGGCAAGGAAGGCTGGAACCTACACCTTTTTTTTTTTTTTTTAGAGATGGGATCTTGCTATGTTGCCCAGGCTGGAGTGCAGTGGCTACTCACAAGTACGATTATGGCACACTACAGCCTCTGACTCCTGGGCTCAAGTGATCCTCCTGCCTCAGCCACCCAAGTAGCTGAGACTACAGGCACGTGCCACTCTGCCTGGCTTGGAACCTACACTCTTGAAAATTGCTTTTAAGTGGGGGCCCTCCTAAGGTACACTCCAGGATGGGGTCTGTGTCACCTGTGCGTATAGACATACCCACAGCCTTTGGGGCCTTCTGTGAGGGGTGAATTCCCCTCCCTGTGTGAAGCCACAGTGGAAGGAGGGGCCAGGGAGTCTGTGAAAGAGTTTCAGCTTTCTGGGAGTATATTAGGAAGCCAACTAAGGAACAGGAAATCATCGGTTATGCTTCTACAGATCATTAGTACTTTATTGAAGTCAGTGACTATAGAAATTGGTAAAGAGAATTATAAAACAAATAGACTTGGCCAGGCACGATGGCTCACGCCTGTAATCTTAGCACTCTGGGAGGCCGAGGCGGGTGGACTGTTTGAGCTCAGGAGTTCCAGACCAACCTGAGCAAGAGCGAGATCCCGTCTCTAACAAAAATAGAAAAAAAATTAGCCGGGCATGGTGGCGCATGCCTGTAGTCCCAGCTACTCGGAAGGCTGAGGCAAGGAGGATCGCTTAAGCCCAGGAGTCTGAGGTTGCTGTGAGCTAGGCTGACGCCACAGCACTCTAGCCCGGGCAACAGAGCAAGACACTGTCTCAAATAAAATAAAATAAAATAAAAAAATAAAACAAACAGACTTGAGAGAGACAGGAGACTAGTTAGCATCTTCAAGCACAGGAAGTTGATGGTGGTAGTCTACGGGTAGACTGCACTGGCCCTTTCCAGACTTCTGCCTTTCGGTTTTTTTTCTCTTTGCCTCTACTTCTCTGCAGTCAGCACCCACTTCATTAATCCTTTCCTAGGGCCACCAGATCCCTTTGGCCTTCAGAAAACCCTCCTCTTGATCACTTGAGGCCAGGAATTCAAGACCAGCCTGACAACATAGCAAGACCCCATCCCCACAAAATATTTTTTTTTTTTTTTTTTTGAGACAGAGTCTCACTTTGTTGCCCGGGCTAGAGTGCCATGGCATCAGCCTAGCTCACAGCAACCTCAAACTCCTGGGCTGAAGCAATCCTTCTGCCTCAGCCTCCTGAGTAGCATGTGCCACCATGCCCGGCTAAGTTTTTCTACATATATTTAGTTGGCCAATTAATTTCTTTCTATTATTAGTAGAGACGGGGTCTTGCTCTTGCTGGTTTCGAACTCCTGACCTTGAGCGATCCGCCCGCCTTGGCCTCCCAGAGTGCTAGGATTACAGTCGTGAGCCACCGCACCTGGCCCCCACAAAATATTTTTAAAAATTAGCCAGGCGTGGTGGGATGTGCCTGTACACCCAATTACTTGGGAGGCTGAGGCGGGAGGATGGCTTGAGCCTTGGTGTTTGAACTCCA
>CAUYRT010041318.1:0-28995 GCA_963574885.1 Lepilemur ruficaudatus
ACCCATTCTTCGGGTCTTGTGTCACCTCACTTCAAATAATGGGCTCAAGCTTAATCCAGGATAATACAAGAGGTTCTAACTCACTGTCATTTCTTAAAATTGAGTAATATTCCATTGTGAACAAATACCAGATTTTAACAATCCACTCGTGCATTGACGGGCACTTGGGTTGTTTCCATGACCTAGCAATAGTGAATTGTGCTGCCATAAACAGTCGGGTGCAGATGTCTTTATCATAGAATGTCTAATGCTCTTTTGGATAGATGCCTAATAATGCTATTGCTGGATTGAATGGTAATCCTAATTTTAGCTCTTTGAGGAATCTCCAAATTCTTTTCCACAAAGGTTGCACCAACTTGCAGTCCCACCAACAGTGTAAGAGAGTCCCTATCTCTCCACATCCTCGCCAGCATTTGTTGTTTTGGGATTTTGTCAGACTCTGGATAGACCTACTGCACCTGATCAGTGGGGGAAAAGAATTTTTAACTAAAAATTCAATTTATGTATTAAGTGCTTAGTAAACTGTATGGCAAATAGTAGATGTTCCATATGTATTTTTCAACTCTATGAACAAGCTAAAAATATACCCTCTGCAACAAACATCAATAATCAATTAACAATGTAGGGGCAATTTAAAACATAGGCAGAGAATTCTAGTGTGTAACTTAACCTTTTAAACAAAATCAAGAATTGTCAAACGAAGCTGCAAAAATACGAAGCATTTAAACAACGTGTCTCAAGACTAGATTTCTTCGATTAAGTTGTGGGGAGTAAGTATTTCATACTTTTTCACCATTCCATTTTCTGTGTGCAAAAATTTAAGTGGCAGTTCACAGTTATTAATCTATTGCCACTGTCCTTTGTACCTTGTAGGTGCAAGCAAAGTTAATTTAGGAAGGAAATCATTATTCTTCTGAGGATTTGGTTTTAACAAATGATAGATATGCATTTTTTTTTAAATCATGGCCCCCTGCCCACACTGTTGGCTTCAGACCTGTGTAGTTTCTCACCTTCAAACCTCTATCGCAGCACTGCTCATTCTGCACTCAACTATGCTGAGAAATAAGTAGTTTTGACATTTAGCAGCCCAAGGCTTCTTTTCTCCTTGAAGAAATTATGTAAGTCAGCTACATGTGGTTTTTTCTGTTCATACGGTTTCAAAGCAGATGGTGAATTCTCACCTCAGCTGGATGCAGGAGCCCTCAAAACATTTAGCAGTGTTTACCAAGTGAATTGTAACTGCTTGTGCTCCAAGGCCTTCACGAACATATGATTTACATTCACAGTCCTAGGACGTGGAAGATACAAGATTCAAAACTAAAGCAAACCAAGAACTCATGATTCTGTTCCTGAAGTAAATCAAAGTCAGCCTGTCTGTCAGAACTGGATATAAGAAAAACTCATTTAATTGAAATTTTAGCAACCAGGAGATACCCAGAGCTCCCTTTCCCTATAATTGTTTTATTTCTGATACTTTTGCCAGCAGTGGTGACATATTTTTATTCTGATTGTGTTCACCAATGTTATTTCACCTTTGGCTTTGCTATTCCATATTTTCTATTGGAAATTAGTTTAGTGTAGGAATAATAGCTACTGTGAAATTTAGATTCTTTCACTCCTAAGATCTGTATTTTTATATATGTCTTGAAAATGCTATTTTACAACTCCTGGAGAGAGTGACAGCTTTTGTGTGCTGCAAGGCAACCTAGATGGTGTGAATATTTCTGCAATAAATGACACCTGAACACCATAAAGGTTTGCACAGTCACTGTTCTTAGTGAGTGAAAATAGTGAAAAGCACTGTAATCCCTTTCACTTCTCCCCCTTTTTTAATTATAACAGGCACTAAGGCAGTTTATTGTCAATCAAATCAATCTCTAGTAAAGTCATCTATTATATTTCTATATGAGAATTTTCCCTGATATTTTGATGCTTAACCTGAAGTGAATCAGGACTGTGTGTTTCCCATAGTGATCCATAGACACATTTGTGGTCTGTCTTCTTTAATGATGAAGATATTAATTAATCCTAAATAAGAGTATGTTCATGTCTGAAATTAATCAAGTCCAGATTTTGTGGCTTTAGGATGTTTCTAACAAACATATATGTAAAGATTGTCTTCTGAGGCAACAATAAAGAGTATACAGAAGGAATATGCTGAGAAGTTCAGGAAGTACTAATATAAAACTCCTTCTATCCTCAAAAAAACCTGTATTTCAGCATACCTAAGGTCTCCCATACAAAGTTTTGTAGATATTCTCTTGGAAAATTGTTTTTTAAAATAGGATTTAACATTTTTAAACTTCCATCTCAATAAAAAACAAAGGTTAATGAGAAAAATAGGATTCATTTCACAAAACGTTGTTTATAAACTATTTTACTTGGCCACGTTTTCTGGACAAACCCACACAAGACCAGTATAAATTCTAATAATGTCACTCACATTATCACAAATTTTTGGTCACTCAATCACTTTACCTGTGTGTGTATTCTAGGACCAGTCTCCCAGTATTCATACTTTCTCAGATTCCATGGGATTGGTTAGTCACAGATCATTCTACTTGAGAAATCTTCAAAGATGTTATGTTTAAATTTTATCCATTGCTACAAGGAATCAATTAATATCTTGTTGTATCTCAAAGATATTCCAAAACCATCTTCATTTTTTTTCAACACCTTCCTCCAAATTCTCTTCTTTATCTTAAAACCTACACAATAAAAAGAGCACAAGGAGAGTCTCCAGGAAAATATAATAAAGGAACAAAAGTAATCTGAATGTTCAGCAACAGATTATTAAATGATTTATCATTTACCACTGCATGGAATACTATATTAATGCAATCCAAAAAAAATAATGTATCTATATACATATTTACATAAAAAGACGTTAATGATATACTATATATTGTGAGTATTCCACATGTCAACCACTAGGCTAAGTTCTAGCTATATCATGGGTGAGCAAGAAAGACTGGAACTCTTCCTTTCTGAAGCTTTGAATCCAGTGGGAGATACCAATAATAGATAAGTGAGCAACTATAACCATAAAAAATGTTATAAATGAAACAAGTACCACAGCTGCAATTTCTGGAAAAATTAGAGCATACATGTATTCATGTATGTCAAGTGGAATTGAAGGAACAAGAAAATGTCCATAAAGGTACAAATAAAACATGGGTTGCAGTGTCCAGTGGCTGCTGGCAGGACAGGCATCGCCAGTTGTGTGAGACTTGTGTGAATGTGGTCATGTTAGCAGTTAGCTGAAACCCCAGCTGACTACTCAGCACCCTTGCCATACTTGTTATTACATGTTTGAAATATCACCACTGGGTGTGAGTATTTTGGTCAATTTTTATTTCCATTATGTTTTCTGTATTATCTAATTTCTAAACACAATATTTTGTTATTTCATGATTAATTATAAAACATTTCAAACAGAGCCCATTCTTCGAAGTGAGGTATCACAGGGATGGAAAAACATGCACCACATGTACTCGCCATCAAACTGGTGCTAATTGATCAACACTAAGGTGCTCAATGGTAGTAATACTGGGTGCCGGTCAGGTGGAGGGGGTGAGGGGGTAAACTCACAGCTAATGGAAACGGGACACACTATATGGGGGAAGGACACACTTGTAGCCCTGGCTTGGGTGGGGCAAACGCATTTTATGTAACCAAAATGTTTGTACCCTCGTAATATCCTGAATAAAAAAATAATAATAAAATAAAATAAAACATTTCAAATTCAAACATACACAGAACATTCACCTCTTTACTCAAGATACAAATTTAATAAAAGTTGAGATACTGACATTTTTGTTTTAGAATTTTTTTAGATGAAATAATTACACAGCCAAAGCCCTAAAACTTAATCGTTTTGTCCCTCCTCTCCTTCCCAGATGTAATCATTCTCCTAAAATGTGCCAATTTTATATTTCAATAGAAAGAGTTTTTTAAAAAGTCAATATGATAGCACAGATGCAACCATCTGAATTACCAAAAAAGAAAGGAAAAAAGAAAAGAAAAGAAAAAATGAGGCAAAAGCACAGAGTGAAGAGTAATCTTTAGGAGGATGAAAGAGGAAGAGTAGTTTACAGTAGCTCCTGCTGAATGGAATGGTCAAAGCAATTGTAAGAAATTACAAAAACCATCTTGTAAAGCTCAGAATAGCCATAATTAAACTTCGAATTTTCCTACAGCTTGCGAGAACCTTCCTACTTAATCACTACATTTTAGAAATACAGAAATAAACTAACCAGCAAAACATCCCATTGTTGCAAGAGAGTTCTAAACTCAGAGTAAACATAAGGAAAAAGCCTTATTTAAGAAATTACTTTGAAGAAATTCCACACTCGTAATTTAGATATATTCAAATAAATGTTTTTTATTAACATTTTTTTTGAGTGCCTACAATGACTCAGTCACTATGCTAGTGCCCACATATAGAAGATGAGTAGAAAATAAACTTTTCTTTGAGGAGTTCACAATTTAGTTAATAAAACTTGGTAGATAACATGATGTCTTTCTTGTCCCATGTATTCCTACTACCCAGAGAAGGACCATGGAACACAGTTGGCACCAGAGGTATTAGAAAATGTGTAATAACCAGCTCTCTGGAGAAAAAAAAGAAGTCAAATCCAAGTACAAATTTCATTGCTGCTACATACTGATTGTGTAACCTTAAAGCAAGTTTCTAAACTCTAAAAATACATGTTATCACTCATAGAATATGGTCATAATAATACCCTATTGAGATAAATGTTGTGAGGATGAAATTAAGTAATATAATATACAAAACTTAATTTGAGAGTAGCTTATAGATGGGAAAATTGAGCTTAAATGTGGACAAGTTAGCATCTCTCTTTTTGTGTGACTTTTTTTTCTGGAAGCATCATTAATATTCTATTCAAGCTAACAAATATTTATGGAGTACTAATTTACAAAACACTTTGCCATGTATTGATTAAGATTAATGATAAACATGTGTAATGCTTACCATCCCATACTTTAAATTAATACCATTATGTGACAGCAATTTTCATACTGGTAAAGAAAATCAGAAAGATAATAAAAGTTTTCCTCTTTAAAGGAGTGATTTCATTAAAACAAGATTGTCAGGAAAGGTCAAACTGAACAGTTGAATAATTATGATTATATATGAGAGTCAATAATACAATTAGAAGTCATAAACAAGGATGTTAATCTTTTCTTGGGACTTATTTCTTCCAAAGGAACGCTGACTTTCATATTTTGCTGTGTGAATTGCTGGTCACTAATAGAGAGATATTTAGTGTAACAGCTCTGAACTCAGCAGATGTGGTGTTATTGTCAAGCTGAATTATCCTAAATAATTGTTGAGCATCTCTTAAATGCTTTTCTTTTTGCTGGAACTGATCAAATAATGAATTGATATTTTCAGATTTTTGGCCAACCCCTCTGCTCCAATAATATTATAGATATTTTTGTTACAGTTTCCATGATATAAAAGTTCAGGGTGTTACAGTTCCTGGAATCTCCATCAGTAGTTCTCATCCTGGCAGCTCTTTGTAGCATAAGGAAGCTGGTATGTCTTACATAGTCCCTGTCATGAAGCAGAGCATCAGCACTGGCAAGGCAATACATTGTCTCCAGGCAAGCTCAACAGATCCAGCCTGCAAAACCAAGCACTATATTCATCAGTCTCCTTCTACCTCAACACCCAGGTCAGCCCATTTCCTTAGTGAAATAGTCCCCACAATAGAAAATGGTAGAAAGGCAGGTAGAAAAAGAGGAGACAAACATAACATTAACTCCCAATTTAGAGTACACTGCCTTTGAGGGGTGACGGGGTTGACCTTATCGTCCTTTCTGATACCTTAATATGTTTTGAAACATAGCTCATTTTAATATTTAAAAATTTCAAAATATTTTAAATAGCTCCTGGGTCAAGGCATTCTGGCTTTTGGCAGCCTCGAAGGCATTGGTGTTTCTATTTTTTTTTTTTTTTTTGAGATCATGCCCTATTTCTCCCATGCCATCCACTTTTCCCTCTCTTCTGCATCACCCAATTAGCATGTGTTAGTTTCTCCTTTCTTAAAACAATAAAAATCAGAAAATCCACATAATCTTCCGGCTACTGTCACAATTCTGTGTTCTCTCTATAATAAAGTTCCTCAGAAGAAGTAGCTATACTTAACTGCCGCCACACTCTACCTCCTACAGCCTCCCATTTACTTTTGCAAACCTCCCCAAGCAGGCTTTTGTCCCCAGTGCTCCACTAAAATTGCTTATTAAGAACCTACCCATTGCCAAATCTAATGGAGAAGCTTCAGTTCTCATACTGTTCAGCTTATTACAAGCATTTGACATAATTGAGCCTTCTCCTTTTTAAAATAAATTTCTCACTATCTCGTGGGGACAACAGACACTCTCAATTTTCTCCTCCCTTAATGGCTACTTCTTAGTCTCCTCTACTTCCTTCTCTTTTCCTTCCCACTTCTACAAACTGGACTGCCCTGGGATTCAGTCCTTGCCTATCTCTTTCTTTTCTACACTTACTCCCTTTGTGAGCTCCATTAACTTCATAGCTTTGAATACCATATATGTACTGCTAACATTCACATTTATATCATCAGCCTCAATTTCTTTTCTGAAAGAAAAGGCTTATATATTCAATTAATTATTGAAAATTGCCTCTGGAATATTTGATGACTGTCTCACATTAAACATATTCCACAGAGAACTCTTGATTACCACCCTCACCCCAAACTTGCTATTCTTCCAGACCTCCTAATCTCAATAAATGTCACACTGCCATCTACCCAGTGCAAGCAAAACCCTGGAGTCACTCTTGACCCCTTCTTTATTTTAGGCCCCATATTCAATTAGTCAATTAGTAAATCTGTTAGTCCTTTAACTTCGATGTATTGTTGGAATTCAACTACCCCTCATCTCCTCCAGTGGCAACACTCTTCACTCTTATCTAAGCCACCATCATTTCCTATCTAGTTTACAGCAATGCCTATTAACTGGTCACACTGCCTGTATTCTTGAAAACTTGGAATCTGTTCACCATATAGCAGCCAGAGAATACTTTAAAAATTGTAAATAAGATCATAACATTTCAGTACTCAAACCCTAAAACGACTTCCAATCGCTCTTAGAACAAAATTTAAATTTTTACCATGGCTTTTAGCACGAGGTCTTTTAATACACACATGACCTAGCCATTACCTATAACCGACCTCATTTTCTCCTGCACATTCTGTTCCAGGACCCAGCTGGCTCCCACGGGCATTCTTTGAGGTTCCCACCTAGAGCCTCTGTATTTTCTGTATCCTATGTCTGCAATGCCCTTGTCCCAGATATCATCATGAGTCACTCCTCACTGCCTTTAAGACTCTGTTTAAGTATCCCCTCCTCAGAAGGATCTTGCTTGAGAATTCTATTTGAAATAGCACCTACCACCCCATAATTTTATCCCCTCACACTCTTTTATGTTTCTATCAGTGATCATTTCCTGGCTTTATTTTATGTATGATGTATGCATGTATGTATATACCCATGTATATATTTATGTTTGTTATTTGTGTATTATTGGTCTTCCACATTCATATTTAATCTTCCTGAAGGCAAGAGCATTATTGGTTTTATTTCTTTCTTTCCCTAATGCCTAGAATTACATCTAACCTATAGCAGGTATTGAATAATTGTTGGATGAATTAAAGGAAATTACGGTGAAGCCTCTACAGTTTCTGCCTATGTATTGAGCTTCGATGTGGATACGCAGAGGAATTTTGCATGCTAAAGAAAGAACTCTCTGGCCTTCAACAGTATCCTAACACTATTATCAACTGTTGAATCTATCCAAACTGGAGAAGTCTTGTCCAATGGAACGTTCTGTGATGATGGAATGTTCTAGAGATGCACTGTCCATTATGGTAGCCATTACCCACTCCTTTCCTACTGAAATGTGGCTAGTGAAACTGAGGAATCAAATTTCTATTCAATTTTAATTTTAATCATTTAAATTTAAATAGCTACATTTGGCTACCTAGTTGGGGAGCACAGGTCTAGATCCTGGGTGGCAAGTGATTGCCTGCCTTGAACCATCTTGGGCTGGATCTTTTCTGGTAAATATTAAGTGAACCTAAGTTTACTGATTCCATTGTCCTATTTTTTGCAGCTTATGAGTGCTTAGCTCATTTTAGCAACACAAAAACAGAAAATACAAAGCATTTCCTTTTTAACATGCTCAAGGCAAAAGGCCTATTCCAGAGCAAAGGAAAGATACTGCTAATAGGAACCTACATTGCAAATGGGTATTAGGCAAGAAAATGCAGGACACAATTGCTTTGAGTAGAACCAGACAGCAAAGCCATGGATATTTGTAGATTCCTACTTAATTATACATTGATTTATTTTTCTACAGCCAGCCTGACTTGAATCTCTGGATATGCATGCTTTTACTGAGCAAACAAACAAACAAAAAAGAAATCCAAAATGAATATTATTTAACATCCCCCCTACAAATGTAGATAGTTTCTGCAATTTGACACAATACACTTTAATATATACAATCCTTATAAACAAAAAGGCTAACAATTATATTACAAATAGTTTCACTCTATTCCTTGATAAGAAATAAATAAATTTTAAAAAAATAGTCTTCTTCAGTACATACAATAAGAAAGGAAAAACTCATATCTATATAGCTTATTTTCATATGGTATGAGCACACAGCAGAGAAAAGAAATAATATGTGGTTCTCTTTTACCCCCTGCTCCATCCATTCCACTACACTGATATACCTTCTGAAGAAGCAAATCAGAGGGTGTCCTAGAGTGGTGAAATAAATGTCAGACATACTCCGTTTCTCCTTTTAAATCAAGTTGATTTTATGATTTTTCATATCACGACTTGAAATAGGCCAGTTTCTCAACCTCAGTAATATTGAAAATTGGGACTAAATAATTCTTTCTTGTGGGTGGCTGTTTCATGCATCGTATAATGTTTAGCAGCATCCCTGGCTTCCAACTAATAAATGCAAATAGCAGCCCCCCACCAAGTTGCGATGACCAAAAATATCTCCAGATGTTGCCAAATTTCTGCTGGGGGTTAAAATCCTTGAACACCAGGGAAGCAGAAGACAGTCCAGTAGCAGATTATACAACCATCTGGGAAGAAAATGATCTGATTTTTGGTGACCTCAGTTCTGGTTTCAGCTTTTTTGTTACCTTGATGTCCCTGTGTTACCTTATGTCAATTAGATTAATCTCTTGGGTCTCAATTTACTTATCTTTAAAAAGTACTGATTTCTGCCCTAATTACCTCCAATGTTTGCAAAGTTAAAATAAAATAACCAATATTAAAGCACTTTGAAAAGATAAAAACTTTTTCCCACAAATACAAATGAATGTAATAGTAGCCATGCTTCTTATTCCATGAAAACTTATGGCAATTTACAAACAGGTAAAAGCTGGTGGTAACTCTCTAACATACTACCCATTAATATACATTTTAAAATGAACATGAGCTTGCACTCATCTTTTCTCACATTGTGACAGTGTCCTGGAATTTTGCAGAATGGGAATTTGGGGTGTCTTTTATGGCTTTGGCAGCACTAAACCGTTCTGGCAATGTTCAGCTCAACTTAAAGTTCAACTTAAGAAAGAAATCAAATGAGGCTTGTCCATTGCCTTGGGGACAAGTATTTCGAGTGCCTGCATAGCTCCCCAAAAATGTGGTGAGCTCCATATTCAGTGCTTGATTTTAAATGTCTGCAAATCCCTCTCTTCTTTTTTGGTAACATCCTCAGCCTCTGAATGTGGAGAATACTCCTATTTCCTCTTCTGTTCATAGAATATAAAATGAAGAATGTTCAGAAGAGGCACCAGGGGGTGCACCCCAGCATGTGATTATGTGGTAGCTTTGTAGCCCCATGCAGTCATTTCCTTTTTGAGAATAGCCACTTCTTCACCCCTAACCTTTAAAGCAACTTCACTAAACTCCTGTGAACTGTGTATGTGGGTGAGTGTGTGTGGGGGGGAGGGGGGCGGTGTATGCGTGTATCAGGATTCCCCTAGGAATTGGATTGCAGAAACCAGATCAGGCATTCTTAGTGTTCTTGTGATTTTTTTAAAGAAGAAAGAGAAGATGACTTCTCTTTAAAGGTCTCTTTTCCTGTGAATGATGTTTGAAATATATCGCCTAGAACTTTGCACATTGTAAGACTAGATTTCTTGAGTCAAGAAACTGAACAGACACCACTAGTCAAACAGGAAAAGTGAACTTGACAGACCATGTATGAACTTGTCAAGAGGCTTAGCTTTTATTTCAGGGTCAAAACCTTGTCTTCTTTTACCCAACTTGGAAAGGAGGAAAATATTTGCATAATATTGAGATGTGTCATCCTTAAGAATGTGGACACTTAAGATAACGGAGCAAGGGGAAATAGGTCAAAAGATACTGCACGCAGTTAAAAATAGCCACTGCGGAAAATGTGTTTGTATTTGGCATGGTGCCTTTTCACATTCACTGTAATTGGCCATTTGGCTTGCTGTGTAAAATAGACAGCTTTCTTTTCTCAGTTCTAGGACATGGGGGTCAAGGTAAAAGTTAACATTACTGTCAGCAGAGGAACTATTCTCTTTTGAGACTTGTTTTCTTGTGGTTTGTTTTGTTTTGTTTTAATTCATTTATTCCTTCCCCTGTCAGTCTTTAGACCCCTTCTTGGAGGGTATCGGATGATGTCACAGTCTAATCTTCCATTACATTCTCTGCCAGAGCCAACACAGCTGGATTCTCAGCCAACAATGACATTTAATTTGGTAACTCCAAATATGTTCTATAAATTTCAACAACAGTGGATTTGGCCAGAATTTCAATTTTATCTCCATGACTAAATTTTAGAAAGGATAAAAAAAAAATTAACCAGGCTATAATGATTTACTTAAGAGAATGCATAAACCATTACACTCAACTTATTTTTCTTTAAAAAGAATGTTCTTATAAATATTTTTGCCCCTCTTAAATTATTTCACAATTTATTATGGCTATAGAGTCACAAATTTTGCCAATGGCTTAGGAAACTAAGTAACTGTATATCTATGACTTGACAAGTGCATACTGTTCACTATAAGAATAAGTTCATATTGGAGTATTTGAGCTCAAGGAATAAAGGATTTTATTTTGCTTGTAACAGAGCCAATATCAGCATATGCTTAAGTAATCTGCAGGAAAGATAGCAGTGCTAAGGGGAAATTATGTATCTACAATAACTAGTGAACAGTGCTTATTAGGAACTAGAAGTTTGGGGGTTTTATAAAAAGCACTTTAGAGGGAACTCTGGCATCTGTCCAAAAGGATATGACTATTCTAAAGAAAGCTGTAGGGTGTCAGTTGTTTTAAATTACTAAACTCGTTCTCCAGTCTCCCCTTCTCTTTCTCTAGAGATAACATTAAGCTATAGCTCCATGCCTTTGAAACACCATTTCATAGCACCTAAATCTCTGGGCTGTTAAAGACCCTTGTCTGGCTACCTGAATATTAGCGGATCCCACGGAATGAAGTGGTATGACCCAGTCACAAGCAATTACTAAAGGATTTTGAAAAGCAATAACTCTGAATTATCTTGTAAAGTTGGATCGTCAGAGAAGAGTTATTGTGGAATTGGGAATCAAGCAACAAAATAAAGAAATAAACCATCTGCTGATCTATTGATTTCTTTGTTTGGAAACAGGAAATATGTTGAAGATTGTATTAGGAAGAGAATTTGTGTTTTTAAGGGACATAATGTATGAACATAGTATTCTATCCCTCAGAGTCAAAAATGCATACATTTTATAAACAAGAATTCTTGGCCTCCAGACTTCCTGAAAATGAGTGATTCTTTTGTTACATCCACTTTTCTCTGTCATTTCTCATATTTTTTGATAATGCTTGCTTAAATTTACCTAGTGGCTCTTGAGTACCCTGAAAACAATTTTGACCTACTTTCTGTGGTAGTTGACCTAGTTTTCTGGCACATGATAAAATTTGCATTGTATCCAGATAATAAGCAAAAAAAAAAAAAAATGAAACATATGAGAACAGATTAAAGAAATATAAAACATAAAGCTACCCAGACACTTACAGAATGCTAAACTTAATTTTTCAAAGGGAGGAGAGTGAAAAGTTTGAACAGACATTGCATGTGTTTACAAGTGGTGAGTCATAAACTAATTGTATAAAAGCACTCTTCTCAGGATAATCCATGAAAACATTAGCACTTTGGGAGTGACTGCTTTGTCGGATATGCTGTTTTAAGATTGATTATATCATATTGCCTTAGAATAAAATTTAAAATTCTTACATGATGGGGCATTGCTTAGGCTTGAGGATTGAGAGCAAGAGAATAAAGAGAATTTGCTGAGAAAATGAGATTTTTAAGAGATGAGATATAAGTTGGAATCAGGTAATCAACTAGGAATAATAGTATGGACAATAATAATAATAAATAATATTACTGACTGCTTTATGTACACTAGATACTATTAGTTAATCCTCACTACATTTTCTATGAATTAGGAAATTTTACTATACAAATCTCAAACATAAAGGAACTCAATTTTAAAATATATATAATTTTTAATTGTGGGGCTTAAAAAATCCAAATGGATATTCCCAACAGACATTTGGATATATGAATCAGAAACTCTGGAGAAAAATCTGATCTGGAGATATAACTTTGAAAGTTATTGGACTTAATTGATAATTCAAGCCACAGAAGAACGTGAGATAAATTTTTATGACACTGGATGAGAAATTACCTTTGGGTTTTTAGTCTTTAATGATTATAATAAAAACATTTTGAAAGAGTGGAAGGGAAAAAAGCTCTATGGTGCTGGACTAAAGAATGAATTGTATTCTTCTAAGATGTTTACCTGTGAACAAAGGAGAGAAATAGATCAATGACTGTTTTGTTTTAGTGAAATATCTGGCAGTGGAGAAAGAGATTTTAAATAGGCACTGATGATATAATTCCAAGTGCCAACATCTTATTTCTTGTCTAAGCACAATGTCTTCATTAGCTTTTGAAAGTAGTAGAAATACAATATTAAAAAAAAAAAACTTTTATTTAAAATTGCAGCTGCTTCTTGCATCTCTCTCAATGCTGACTTAGGGAAAAAATACCATGGAAAAAATCCATGATGAAATGAATTATTAGTATACTTTAGAATGTATTTTACTTAGGCCCTCACCAAAACAATTATAAATCCCCCAAATTAGATGTTAACAATGGGCAGTGATTAATGTAACTTTGAGAATCTATGTTTATTAGATGGAGATCATCATTTTAAAAATGTCATTATTTATCAAAAGTTAGCTTTTATATATTTGCCTTTGGCTAGTCTTATGAAAGTCTCAATTTTAGTCATTTTGAGATTCAAATAACTAAGCAATATTGCACTTATATTAGAAAACAGTAGTCTTTTGTCTGCTATCTGTCTAATAACACAATAGCAATGCCCAAAAATAAATAGCAATTCAAAAAATCACTAAGACATTTTGTGTATCTTACAGAATGAGTGTAGACCTTTTAAATGACATTTTAGTCATCACTGGTAATATAACTGTAAAGATATGGAATTGCATGAAAGTGCTCTGGTTCTAGTTTATTTTGTGAGGGACACTTCCATCTGTTCAGCACAATCAGTTCTTTCATACTTCTCTGGTAAATGAAAGTAATACAAATTGCTATTGAAAGAATACATCAGGGAAAGGATATGTTCTACTGAATACGGAAGCTAAAAATATAAGGTCATGTTAGATTCTGGAAGTCAAGATTATTTCTTTATACTTCAAAAATTCTTGGACCAATATCTTTTCTTCAGAAGAAAACTTTATATAATTCTTTGAATATTGTACAAGAAAATAGTTCCTGTTACCAAGTCCGTAAGTATTTTATGCCCATTTGGAAAGTGCAGGAATAGCTTTTGTTTCTCATAATCCTTTAATCTTTCTATATCCACTGCTTCCATAATCAAGCCATTTGAAAGTAATAAAACTGAAATTTGTCTCAAACATTACCCTTCCCCTTTTTAAAAATCAAACAAAAAAACACCTCTTTTGTTGCTATCCAGTAATGTCAACTCATTTGATGCTCTGCACACAGAACCCATCAATTAGAGCTGTTAGCTATGTGCAGAATGTAATATGTCAGCCAGGCCGAGATTGATTCAAGAAATGAATCATAGGTCAGAGATGAATGTCAATTTTTACTTTTCTGTAAATGTGAATCCACATTTTCAATCAGTTTTGATCACCACTAATAGATTCTACTTCCCATCTTAGTTTTTATTACCTTAATGAATGAAGTCTTCATTCCTGACCATCTGACATTCTCCTTTTCTTTCTTAAGATGCCAATGGCATTTAATTTTTAAATGTTTTTAATGATTCTTCAAAGGTTTATCACAATCTTATTCATTTATTTGACACAGGTTTATTGGTTTTTTTCTATACTACTCAAAATGATTTAAAATGTGAACATCATTTTTTGCAGATCTAGAGAAAGTCCTACTCTATGTATGGAACCAGAGAAGACCCCATATAGCAAAAGAAACCTTTAGCAAAAAGAACAAATTTGGAGGCATCAATTTACCAGACTTCAAACTATACCACAAGGCTATAGTAACCAAAACAGCATGGTACTGGCACAATAACAGAGACATAGACCAATGGAACAGAACTGAGAAACCAGATATCAAACCAGCTTCTAAATTTAGAAGCTATAGTAATGAATCAAACAAACAAGTTCCCTGTCCTCACACTGCTAACAGTCTACTGCAAAAGGTGGACAAAGAACAATTCATTGCTGTAAAGG
Organism: Lepilemur ruficaudatus; assembly: GCA_963574885.1. Taxonomy (NCBI): domain Eukaryota; kingdom Metazoa; phylum Chordata; class Mammalia; order Primates; family Lepilemuridae; genus Lepilemur; species Lepilemur ruficaudatus. The sequence goes on from CAUYRT010041318.1 coordinate 14,845, forward strand.
GTGATAGTAAAAAGGAAAGTGTAGGATGCTGCTAAATGGTTGATCAGGAGATTCCAAGGAAGTCTGCTGGGAACAGGAAAGTCCTCCTGGAAGAAATGCAGGTTTAAATTAGAAACTAAAAAGAAAGGAATCAGGTAAGAAGAAGCAAGCAAGAAGATAGAATGTTCAAGGCAGAAGAAGAAACAGTGTGTACAAAATACCCAAGATAAGCATTTTTTTTGATTTTTATTTTTTTAAAAGGCATAGGTGTCTCTCTTTTCAACTAAATTGAAGTCCCTGTGGCCAAGAGGACAAGGTCTATTTTTGCTTCCTGTGTCTGTCACACTTTATAGAACCCCTCACACTTAGTAACCTAATACAGACATACCTCGTTTTATTGTGCTTTGCTTTGTGGTATTTTGTAGACTCTGCATTTTTTGTGAATTGAAGGTTTGTGGCAACCCTACACCAAGCAAGTCCGTTTGCACCAACAACATTTTCCCAATAACATGTATTATTCCCAATAACATGTATTACTTCATGTCTCTGTGTCACCTTTTGATAATTTTCACAATATTTTAAACTTTTTCATTATTATGTCTCTTAGAGATCTGTAAGCAGTGATCTTTGATGTTATATTACAATTGTTTGGGTGCACCACAAACCACACTAACATAAAACAATGAACTTAAGTGTTGATAAGTGTTGTGGATGTTCTGAATGCTTCACTCGCTGGCTATTCCTCCATCTCTTTCTTTTTCTTCAGGCCTCTCCATTCCCTGAGACACAACACTATTGAAATTGGGCCAATCAATAACCCCACAATGGCCTCTATGTGTTCAAGCAAAAAGAAGAGACACAGGTTTTTCACTTTAAATCAAAAGCTAGAAATGATTAGGCTTAGTGAAGAAGGCATGTTGAAAGTTGAGATAGGCTGAAAGCTAGGCCTCTTGCATCCAATAGTTAGCCAAGTTGTGAATGTGAAAAAAGTTCTTGAAGGGAATCATAAATGCTATTTCAGTGACAAGACAGACAATAAGAAAGAGAAACAACCTTGATACTGATAAAGAGAAAGTTTTAGTGGTCTGGATAGAACATTAAACAGCCAGAAAGTCTCTGTAACCCAAAACCTAATCCAGAGTAATACCCTAATTCTCTTCAATTCTGTGAAGGCTGAGAGAGGTGAGGAAGCTGCAGAAGAAAAGAGTTAATCTACAGATGTTGGTTTATGTGGTTTAAGGAAAAAAGCTGTCTCCATAACATAAAAGTGCAAGATGAAGCAAAAAGTGCTGAGGTAGATAGGAACTGCAGCAAGTTATCCAGAAGATCTAACTAAGATCATTGTTGAAGCTGCTACAAAAATAACAGATTTTCAATGTAGACAAAACAGTTTTCTGTTGGAAGAAGAAGCCGTCTAGGACTTGCAGAGCTAGAGAAAAGTCAATGCTGGCTTCAAAGCTTCAAAAGACAGGCTGACTGTATTTAGGGGCTAATGCAGTTGGTGACTTTAAGTTAAACCCAATGCTCATTTACCATTCTGAAAGTTTTAGACTCTTAAGAATTATACTAAGTCTACTCTACCTGTGCTCTATAAATGGAACTACAAAGCCTGGATGACAGCACATCTATTTGCAGCATGGTTTACTAAATATTTTAAGCCCGCTATTGAGATCTATTGTTCAAAAAAAAAAAAAGATTCTTCTCAAAATATTACTACTTATTTACAATGCACCTGGTCATCCAACAACCCAGATGGAAATGTATAAGGAGATTAATGTTGTTTTCATGACTGCTAAGACAACATCCATTTTGCAGGCAGTGGAAAAGGAATAATTTTGACTTTCAAATCAAAATTTGCACCTTTTATTATTTAAGAAATGTATTTCATAAGGCTATAATTGCCATAGATAGTAATTCCTCAGGTGGATCTAAGCAAAATAAATTGAAAACCTTCTGGAAAGGATTCACCAGTTTAGGTGATATTAAGAACATTCATGATCTGTAGAAGGAAGTCAAAATAATAATATCAACAGAAGTTTGGAAGAAGTTGATTCCTATCTTTATAGATGATTTTCAGGGGTTCAAGAGTTCAGTAGAAGAAGTCATTGTAGATGTGGCAGAAATATTAATAACAAGAGAACTAGAATTAGAAGTGGAATCTGAAAATGTTAATAAATTGCTACAATATCATGATATAACTTGAATGGATGAGGAGTTGCTTCTTAGGGATAGACAAAGAAAATGCTTCCTTAAGATGGAATCTACTCCTTAAGATGGTGTGAACATTGTTTAAATGACAACAAAGTGTTTAGAATATTACATAAATATAATAAAGTTGCAGCAGGGTTGAAGAGAAGTGACTCCAATTTCTAAAGAAGTTATACTGTAGGTCAAATGCTATAAAACAGCACTGCATGCTGCAGAGAAATCTTTCTTAAAAGGAATACTCAATCAATGTGGCAAACTTCATTGTCTTATTTTAGGAAATTTCCACAGTCATCCTCACCTTCAGTAACCACAACAATGATCAGTCAGCAGCCATCAACATGGAGGCAAGATCCTCCTCCAGCAAAAAGATAATGACTCACTGGTGACTAAGATGATTGTTAGCATTTTTTAGCAATAGATATTTTTTAAATTAAGGTGTACACATTGTTTTGTCAGAGATAGTGATGTTTCACACTTAAGACCACAGTATAGTGTAAACATAACTTTTATATGCACTGAGAAACAAAAAAATTTATGTGAACTTGCATTATTGCAGTGGTCTGAACTTAACTGACAATATCTCCAGGGTATACCTCTAGTTGATTAATAATTGATACAAAATAAAAGCACACACAAATTTCAAAGGTGTCAGTCATGACACTTTATTTAAATAATCAGTTTGTTGTGCAGAAGCTTCTTAGTTTAAGTTCCATTTGTTTACTTTTTATCTTTGTTGCCTGTCCTTTTAAAGTCTTAGTCATAAATATTTTGCCTAGAACAATGCCAAAAAAAGTTTTCCCTAGGTTTTCTTCTAATATTTTTGTGGTTTCAGGTCTTATATTAAGTGTTTAGTTCGTCTTGAGCTGATTTTTGTGTATGGTGAAAGATAGTGGTCCAGTTTCTTTCTTTCTCATATGGCAATCTAATTTTCCCAGCACCATTTATTAAAAGCAGCATCCTTTCCCCAACTTATGTTCTTGTTGACTTTGTCACAGATCAGTGGGCTGTAAATATGTGGCTTTATTTCTGGATTCTTTATTCTTTTCCATTGATCTATGTGTTTATTTTTATACCAGTGCCATACTATTTTGGTTAATATAGTTAATTATAATATAATTTGAAGTTACCTAATGTGATGTGTCCAACAGAGTGAACAGGAAACCTGCATAATGGGAGAAAATATTTGCAAATTATGCATCCAACAAGAATCTAGTATCCAGAATATACAAGGAATGTAAACAACTAAAGAAGAAATTCCCAAATAAAACCATTAAAAAGTGGGCAAAGGATATGAATAGCCACTTTTCAAAAGAAAATATATAAATGGTCAAAAGGTATATGAAAAAAATGTTCAACATTAATATTATCAGAGAAATGCAAATTAAAATTGTAATTACATATCATCTTACCGAAGTCAGAATGGCTATTACTAAAAAGTCAAAAAATGACAGATGTTGGTGAGGATGTGAAGGTAAGAGAAATTTTACACACTGTTAGTGCAATGTAAATTAATACAATCTTTATGGAAGACTGTGTGGAGATCTCTCAAACAACTAATAATAAAACTACCATTTGATCCAGGAATCCCACTACTGTGTATCTACATAAAGAAAAAGAAATCATTATTTGAAAAAGACAATTACACTCATATATTTATTGCAACACTATTCACAATAGCAAAGATGTAATCAATCTAAATATCCATGAATGGATGGATGCATAAAGAAAATGTAGTATATATACACAATGTAATACTATTCAACCATAAAATGAATGAAATCATGTCTTTTGTAGTAACATGGATGGGAATGGAGGCCATTGACTTAAGTGAAACAAGTCAGACACAGTTCTCATGTATAAGTGGGATCTAAATAATATGCTCATGTGAACATAAAGTGTGGAATGATAGACAATGGAATTTTGGAAGGATGATGGTGTGTGGGGGGGTGAATAATGAGAAATTATATAATTGGTACGGTGTACTTTTTCAGGTATTGTATATACTAATTTGTACAGTAATTTCACCACTATACAATCTACTCATGTAACGAGATTGCATTTATGCCCCACAAATTTATACAAATAAAAAAATAAAATAAAAATAAAAAATCATCTTGTAGATAGAGTTAGAAGTGTCAACAGGAGACCCAGTTCTTGTCAGGGGAGTATAGAAAGATGGATTATTAGAAGGAGGAATGTTAACTATTTTGTCAGAAGAATATAAGATCATTTGGAGGGCTTATGCATTTAGCCTATCCAGACTCTTATTTTTGAAATTATTGATTTTCTATGCTCATGCTATGTAGGGCAAAAGAACAGAGAGGAAGCGGAAAAAAAAACAAGCCAGTAGAAACTGGTATCAGGTATCCACTAGTAAAAGCTAGAGGAGATTGTAAGTGCGTGTTTCTTTAAACATTTAATATAATATTTTAGCTATTGTCAATAAATTCATAGTATAATTGCAAATGTGCAAAGCTAATCTTCCCAGACATAATAGCACAACAAAATAATATTTATCCTTTCAAGTTCATGATGAGAACACATCTATATTTCTAAAAGAGTCTACAGGATGCTCAAAATCCAATACCACAAAAATATGTAAGTTGGTGGAAAACAAAAATCATTATAAAATAAAGACAGTAGGATCTATATGATTACAAATAGAAATTTATCCTAAGCTATAATATATAGGAGAGTATGTTAAGGGACTAAAACAGCTTTTGTGAATTGTTTCTGCCATCCCAGTATAAGACTCTATGATGGGAGCCTTTTATACATATAGCTGCTTACAAGGGATCAACTTGTGGGCAATTATTACCAACAAGTGTCTTCAAATGCCTTCTGCTGACAATGCCATATGGTCCAGGATATGTTGCCAGCAAGACTTGTTAATCAGTGTTTATTCATTCTCTCTCCTTTGAACCTTTGGCCAAATTCAAAGTTCAGAGGAAAATAATTGATACATATCTACACACCATATATCAGAAATAGGTCTTTGTTAAATATTTTATTTTTCAATACTAAATACATTTTTTAGTTTTTCTATATTTGTCTCTACATTGTTTAATAATTTATGCATTTCAAAAACATGTATCCATATAAAATATTATACTTTAAGTTATTAACTCCATGAAAGATAGAGACCACAATGTATGAATATTGAACTGAGATGGTAGTGGACATATTCTTAATAAAAGTAATAATGAAATACAATACTACAGTTAATACTAATTATCACTAGTTACTTTGATTAATAATATGGTCTTGTTGAGAACAATCTATAAACCAGGAACCATGTTTAATGCTTCCAAAACTCTGTTATATATTCACTATTAGACATACTGTATAGCTAAGAAATAAGGGCATCAGAGAAATTGTGAAACTTTTTCAAATTCATATATCCAGTAAGAAAGAGCATTAAGATTCAATCCATGGCTTTCCAGATTGTTTTTGGCTTGTTTTGTAGTTTTTTTCTGACCTTTCAAGATGAAAAAAGAATTGTTTTACTTTTGTCCTTTTAAAATAAAGAATGCTTTTAAATTAATATGTATTTCTCCAAAGAAAGTTTTGGCTATATCCAACAAGTTTTGGTAGGATGTTGTATTAGTCAGGATAGAGTAACTGTTGTAACAGCCAACCTCCCCAAGTCTTAATGGCTTAACACGATAAAGATTTATTTATTCCTCACTTTGCAGTCTAATCTAAAGTTTTGATAGGAGGCACTTGGTTCTACAGGCTTCCATTCTTTATGAGCTCCATTCAGACATATCTCAGTACTAAAAGAATTCAACTGCATTTGCTACATCTGAAAGAGATGGATTGAAATCTCCCTTACCTCAATTGTGTTTTTATTCAATTCTTTTATTACAAATTTTTTTTTATTTATATATTTAGGTGTCTGGTAATTTGTTGCTCATAGATTTATGACAGTAGTCTTTGTGTCTTATATTTTTATTATAATACTTTAACTATTTTCTTTTAACTTGCAGTCCCAATTTTTTCTGATATTAATATTGTCACAACTGCTTCAATTTTGCTATATAATTCTTTAGACATTAATTTATTTTTAATTTTTAATTTTTCCTGTGCATAGCATTTAATTTGGACTTATTTTTAATCCAGTCTGTCATTTAATGTGGTCCATCAGCATTTACTATGATTTGCCTATAAGTGATATATGATTTCTTCTATTTGATTTTTTTGTTTTATTTAACATATTTTTCTCTCTTTTAACTTTTTATTTTGTTCACTTGATCAAATTTCTATATGTTCTTCTTTTACTCTTACTAATTTAACAATTCAACACTGTTTTTCCTTTCAATTCCTATTAGCTTTCCTTTTCTGATCAGAACAACTCTATATGCAGTTTTCTATTATTATATTAAAACAAAATACCAAATATTTTCTTGACACAAAGACAATTTATACCCAACATTTCAGAATGGTGTCTTCAGATACCATCTTCAAAATACATATGACACCTTGTAGTGATTTTCTTTGCATTTTCTACTCCTACCTCACTAACTCCCAGGGATTATTAAGATAGTGTAAGTTAGTACATATAATTCCAATTTGAGTATGTGCTAGGATTTTATTTAAGCCAAACATTACCTAGTTCATATGCATTTGTGTGTACATGTGTATCTCTTCAGATGGCTAATCATTATGGATTGATATGTAACTGCATGCATTGGATAATTCATAATTTGCCACAGGTTCCACCTCTTTGTCTTTCTATATCATGAGATTTCTGATCAAACGCATTTGTTGGTTGGCTTTTCTTTTTTCTAACAGTGTAGCTGAGAATGCATTATCTGGATTCTTACATCTTTGCAAATATCTTTCTTTCTTCTTGAAAGAAAGATGACAATTTGCCTCAGTAGTGGAATCTCACTTTGTTATTCTGTTTTCTTAGTTGTAGCTGCTATTCCACCATTTTCTAGTCTTAAACATTTCAAGTAAGAAAATTGATGTCTGTATTATTCTTTTTGCTTTGTAAGTAACTTGTACATTTTTATATGTAAGACTATAAGAAACACTTTTTATGAAAATGTTGTCATTTTAAAATCTCTTCTGCTGGAACAGTGTGAGAACTTACATTCTGCTGAATCAGAAAAATTTTCTCTACTATGTGTTAAATTTTTGTTTCTACTTGCTTTATTTCTTGTTATTTTGTGTAATTTCTGCTTGGGTTTTAAAATTCTTGCCTCTACCCACAAAGTCTTATGATTTTCTATATGACTTCTATTTTGATTTATCCTTGAAGTTTGAGGATTTTTCTACTTAAAACTATGTCAAATATTGATATTATTTGCTGTTTCCTTCAACTGATATACTGAATATTTGTTTGACTATCATAGCTTTTTTAGATACAAGATACAACCTTAAGAGGCTAAAGAGATACATGTAATTTATACATCTATATGTTATTATGCATATAACCCCAAGAGAAATAGAGAAAATAATAGATAAATATGAAAACTCATGAAGTAGAAAATGGGAATATCATAAAGATTCTCAAAGCCAATCGTTGAATTTTTGAAAAGATTAATAAAATTTTCAGACCTGTGACAAAATTGATTTAAAGAAAGCAAAGAAATATGTGATTTATATTACAAATAAAATGGGCAATAACAGATAATGTAGAGTTAAAAAGACAATAAGATTATTAAAAAGATGATATGCCAATAGATTCATAAACTTAGATAGCTTGAAAGAAGTCCTAGAGAAATATTACTTATCTATCACTATTTAATAAATTAAAACTCTTCATTAAGATAATTTTGTAAGCAGTTTTAAATGCTACTTCTCTCAAAAATTTAAGACAGAAATGATTTCAATTTCATAAATCTTTTCCAGAGAGCAAAGAAAATAAAACATTAAAAATTATTTCTTGAGTGTGGCATAATCTTGATATTAAAGGATGACAAGAACACATGAAAAAGGTAAATCCACGTAATGAACTCAAGTGATAAAATACAATGATTGAGTTTACTTTATCACAGAAATTCAAAGTTGTTTTAATATTAAAATAATCAATTAATTTAAGACAAAATATGAACAGATTAAAGATAAAAATCTTTTGATAGTGCAAAAAAGTGTTTGCTGTAATTCAACATCAGTACATAATTTTAAAAAGCTTAGCAAATTAAGGATATAATGCAACTTTTTTAACCATATAAAAATATTTAGAAAATCACTTTAAGAAACATCACAGTAACTGGTAAAATTACAAATCTTCTCGTTTAAGTTCAAGAACAAATCAAGGAGGCTATTTATCATCATTGCTCTTCAACATTTTACTGGAGACTGTAGCTAATAAAGTACTATGAGAAATGAACAAAAATAAAAGAAAAGTGTAAGCTATGGAAAGAAACAACTATATTCACAGATGACGTGATTATATTTGTAGATACTAGATTTATAGGAAGGTTTTAAAAACTACTAGACAAAAATCAATATATAAAATTAATTCATTTTCTATATATCAAGTTATATAATTGAAGGACAAATTTTGGATAGAAAAATGAAACTTGAACTGGAAAACTTCAAAAACTTGAACTGGAAAAAGAAATCTAAATGGTCAATATCCTTATGAAAAGACATTCAAAATCATTAATAATCAGGGAAGTACACTTTTAAACCACAGTGAGGTGCTGTTTCACATAAACTAGAACTAGATTGATACAGATTTAAAAGTCTGACTATATGAAAGGTTGGCGAGGATGTGAAGTAATAGTTGTTTTTATATATTGGCTAATAGAAGTCTAAATTGATGCAACCTCTCTGATTATCACTACTAGAATAGATAAATAATAGCATATTAACACAATAAAATATTGTATAGTGTTGAAATAAATTTCTATTTTATGCCTCAAAATAGACAGAACTCAGAAACATAACATTGCACCAAAGAAGTAAGTCTCAGGGGAACAATAAAATCTGATTCCATTTATATGAAATTGAAAAATAATCAAAGTAAAACAATCTATTGCTTAATAAAACATACATGGGTAGTGAAACTATGTAATTTTTTTCAAAAAAGCAAGAAAATGATTAATACTAATTTGTGGAGAGTAATTGGTTGATGGGGAAAGAAAAAGAAATATATGAAGAAGGGGAGGACCCATATGGGATTCTCAGCTTACAGGAACATTTTATTTCTTCACTTGGCTATGGATGAAGAGAGAGATATTTTCATATTCTTTTAATTTTTCATATAATTAGCCTTCAGAATATATGATATATTTCATTTAAAAATATTCTTTAAATAAAAGGGATTTTTTTGAATTGCTAGTTAAATGGTCATTATCTTGAAGATCCCAAACATAAACTTTGAAAGTTTAAGCAATCCCATCAGTGACCTATAAACCTTTCAGAATAAAATAAGTCAACATTAATTTTTTAAATATTTATTATGAATCTCCTTGAGGATAAATTAAGATCCAGAATGCAATACTATAACAGAAATCACGAAGTGTCTTCTGAGTCACTATACACATTGACCAAAGAGAAGATGCAGAATTTTGCAAACATTACCATGTGTTTAATCACTCAGCTCTTGGTCATCTCAGGATTCCAGATATCCCAGACTTTCTCCTTTGTATTTTTTATCTTTATCTTAACTGTTTGCCTTAAATGAAGTTTGTTGTGTTTTAGTAAACTAAGTGGGTAAGCTAGTGGCTCAGGACATGGTTGCCATGACACTGATGTGTTTAGGACTCATGATAGATAAAATTTCTGTGCCCGAAGCTCGCCATCCACCTCTGCTCTCTCCCCTGGGACTATTAAAATTCCAAATTCCTCAGGACTCCAGACTTTTGATCTTGTTTCAAGAATTGCTCATGACTTGCTCAGAGAAGCCATTAATCTTCTCTGGGCTATAGCTTCTTTGAAGAACAAGCAGGAGGAGGAGGTGGAGGAGGAAAAGGAGGGGGAGGCAGATGGGGAGGCGAAGAAGGAAAGAAAGAAAAGAAAGAAAAAAAAGAAAGAAAGAAAGAGAGAAAGAGAGGAAGGGAGGAAGGGAGGAAGGGAGAGAATGAGAAGGAAAGGAAAAGAAAGGAAAGAGAAAGCAAAGGGAAGGAAAGGAAACAACCTCATCAATAAATAGGACATGAACAGAAACTTTTTAAAAGAAGACAGACTTAATGGCTAGCAAACATATAAAAAAGTGCTCAACATCTCTAATCATTAGGGAAATGCAAATCAAAACCACAATGAGATATCACTTATCCCCAGTGAGAATGGCCTTTATCAAAAAGTCCCAAAACAACAAATGCCAGCATGAATATGTATGTGGAACACTCATACACTACTGGTGGAACTGCAAATAAGTTCAACCCCTGTGGAAAGTAATTTGGAGATACCTCAAAGAGATAAAAATAGAAATACCATTTGATCCAACAATCCCCTTACTAGGCATCTATACAGAGGAAAAAAAGACATTCTGTAATAAAGGCATCTGCACTCGAATGTTTATAGCAGCACAATTCACAATTGCAAAGATGTGGAAACAACTCAAGTGCCCATCAATACGTGAGTGGATTAATAAAATGTTGTATACGTATACATGGAGTATTATTCAGCCACAAAAAACAATGGTGAACTAGCACCTCTTATATTATCCTGGATAGAGATTGATCCACCCTTCAAAGTGAGGCCTCACAAGGATGGAAAAACATGCACCACATATACTCACCATCAGATTAGTACTAACTGATCAACACTAAGGTGTTCACATGGTAATAATACTCATCGGCTGCTGGTCAGGTGTGTTGGGGGATAAACCCACAACTAATGAAAGCAAAGCGTGCTGTATGAGGGAAGGACAAGCTTGTAGCCCTGGCTTGGGCAAGGCAAACATGTTACATGTAACCAAAATATTTGAACCCCCGTAATATCCTGAATTAAAAAAAAATAAAATAAAAAATAACGTAAGTCACCCAAAATAAAAAAAAAAAAGAAAGAAGGAAGAAAACAAAAGTCCATTGGCTTAAACTGTCTCTTTTGATGCCTGTAGGGATTTTGAAACAGCTTTCTGAAGTCTTAACCTGTTTCATATGGCCTATGGGTAGTTACGGCAAGATTTAAAGTCATTTAGGTGAAACTGCCATTGAGATGTCCTTGAAACTTTTCTAATTGAAAATTGTTCAGGCATCTTACTTAATATAAAGTGTTAAAACCGCAGCTGTACTTTGACTTAATCTCTTGTGTTTCATCTCATTTGAAATTTCAAAACCATGCTCATTCATCGCTGTCCCCTTTGGGGAAAGGACAGGATTTGAGAGAGAATAAAACCCACTGTTCAACTGCTGTGTGACTAATTTGCTCTTTCTGAGTAAATCTCTTCTGTTACAAAGAAGGATAAATGAGGAAGGACAGTATAAACTGATAATTGTAGCCTTAACTTTTATACCTCACACATGCCTCCAAAACTGTATTCAGACTCAATGATTTAATTCATTCTCCACCTCGACCCTGGCCTTGGTGAAGGACATAGCAAGGTCTATGTGTTTTTATTCTCTTAAGAGAAAGAGGCTTATTGGAACAATATTAGGAGATGATTATAACAAAAAAGGGATTTGAAAAAAGGCAAGCAATAATGTCCCCAAACTGGAATCAATAGTTTACTTTAAAATATAACCAAAAGATTTTCTAGTAGGTTTGTTCATTATGTAGAACAACATCTTTGAGTCAGAAATCTGTCAAATTTCCACCAAGCCATTCTTTTTCTGAGAGAAACCCAGAAAAGTGATAATTGTGGAAAACCAGCTAACTTAATTATTAACTACAGGCCTGCATTTTCCATAAACCTCAGAAACCTTAAAATTGCAGAACAAAGAGAGGTCATGTAATTTGTCATCACCAATTTCCACTCTATCCCTGACTTGCTTTACCAAAACACAATTTGGTTTACATATGCATACTATGATTTCTCATCAGACTCATATTAGTTTGGAATAGAAGCCAAATGACTCTAGTGGGAATCAGAACATAAATAATCTGGTATCCATTTTTTCTCATGTCATTATGGCAAAGCCTAAATATATAACCAATGAGCAGTGATCTGTTCTTTCTGCCATCCTCAGTTAGTAATTTCTAAATTCACACAATGTGATAACGGCCATCATACCATTAGAGAAAGAAAAGTACCCAGTTTTTCATACACATGATATGCAATAGAAGTCAAGTTATCTTCAATATATCAATTAAGTTTGAACAGGTAGCAGGACTTAGAGGAAAGGTCAACAGCTAAAACACCTAGTAGTGATGAGATCAGATCGTAAGTTCATACTAATGGTATCTTCTTAAGACAATAAAAAAGTCTTCAATTCACGTTTTTCTCCTTAGGAATATTTTTGACTCAGAATTTTATTTATTATAATATATTTGACACATGAGAAGGCATGTATTACATATGATTTATTTATTTGTTTATTTACTTATTTTTGAGACAGAGTCTCACTCTGTTGCTCAGGCTAAAGTGCTGTGGCATCAGCCTAGCTCACAGCAACCTCAAACTCCTGGGCTCAAGCGATCCTCCAGCCTCAGCCTCCCAAGTAGCTGGGACTATGGGCACGAGTCACGATGCCCAGCTAATTTTTTATTTCTATTTTTAGTTGCCCAGATAATTTTTTGTTTCTATTTTTAGTTGCCCGGCTAATTTTGTTCTATTTTTAGTAGACATAGGGTCTCGCTCTTGCTCAAGCTGGTCTTGAACTTCTGAGCTCAAGCAATCGTTCCACCTCAGCCTCCCAGAGTGCTAGGATTATAGGCCATATGTCTTAATATAAGAAATTTACAAAAATATGTTTTCAAAGATATTCTTCTGAGGTTAAAATTATATTTAAGTCTTTTTGAAATCTCACACATTATATGGTTTTATTCCACTGGATTTAGTTTGAACAGCTTGAGTATAGATTACACTCAATGCTCGTTTACTTGTCATAGAGTTTACCTAACATAATCTGGGTTTTTTTTTTTATTTAATAAAAAGATGTGGGGGGGAGATATTAACACAGATTGAGTAATTACTCCTGAATGTATGACTTCACAAATGCATGTGTTGAATATTTCTGTAAATAGTCTTTTAAAGATAATTTTCTAAAGCATGCATTGGTATAGAGAGCATAGATATTGTGCCTACAGGCTCAGCTGACTTTCCACCTATGTATACCACTACAGCTGAAGCAATGGCCAAATAAGAAAATATTTATGTGGTTCCTAAATACCCATTGCTCAGAATCTTGTCCTATGCACTGACTACTGCCCCATGGACCAGCGTATGCTGAGGAAACAAAGAAAACAGATAATGCCTAGCATAGAAGAGCTCTCCAAAACACTGCTTCAACATTGTGGTCGTTTTTGCTTTTATTGGTCAACAAGCATGCACATCTTTGCAACTGTGAATTGTGCTCCTATAAACATTCAAGTGCAGATTTTTTTAATAAAATATCTTTTGTTCTTTTGGGTAGATGCCCAGTAATTGGATTGCTGGAACAAATAGTAGTTCTACTTGTATTGCTTTGAGGTATCTCCAGATTGCTTTCCACAGAGGTTGTACTATTTTGCAGTTCTACCAGCAGTGTATGAGTGTTCCTATCTCTCTACATCCACGCCAACATTTATTGTTTGGGGACTTTTTAATAAAGGCCATTCTCACTGGGGATAAGTGATATCTCATTGTGGTTTTGATTTGCCTTTCCCTGATGATTAAAGATGTTGAGCATTTTTTCATATGTTTGTTAGCCATTAATCTATCTTTGTTTGAAAAGTTTCTGTTCATATCTCTTGCTCACTTTTTTTTTTTTATTGGGGGGAAAGTACAAAGCATTTACAGTACAATGTTTACAGTCACAATTTGTAGTGAGCTGATTTCCCAAAATATATTACCACTCAAGTTGACTTATCTTGTTACATTCAAAAACCTACTCTGTCAAAGTAGTCCAGAGAGTACATACATAG